>CAUYRT010023203.1:0-60219 GCA_963574885.1 Lepilemur ruficaudatus
GTGGTATGGTATTTTGCACAGTGCTCTGTGCCTAAAGAATTCTCTGCAAAGACCAAGCCCTCAATAAATTAATTATTGATTTATTCAATAAGTCATTTTGGAAAAAATTAAAAGAAGTTCAGAGTCAACATATATAACTCATACATAAGGAAACTGTACAAAATAAAAACATAAATTGGTTCAAGAGACATTTAACTAAAATTTAGCATGAAAAAAATACTGATGAAATACCTATCTGGGATAGTAGGGTGAGAACAAATTGGGAACTTTAAATGCTGTGCTGTGTGTTTTCTACGGGCAGTGAGAAGCCATGGGTGATTTTTAAAGCAGGAGGGTCAATGAGTCCATTCATTCATTCAACAAATATTGACTGTGCACCTTTACTCACAGTAGTAATGGCACAGTAGTAATGGCACTACTTTACTTTTTTTTAATGGATATTAAAAAAACCAAAATTCTAAGAAGATAATGAGAGACCAAAAAAAAAAAAAAAAAAAATACAACCAGGCGTGGTGGCACAAGCCTGTAATTCTAGCACTCTGGGAGGCTGAGACGGGAGGATCACTTGAGGCCAGGAGTTTGAGACTAGCCTGAGCAAGAGTAAGACCCTGTCACTACTAAAAATACAAAAAAATTAGTAGGCATGGTGGTGCACGCCTGTAGTCCCAGCTGCTTGGGAGGCTGAGGAAAATAATCTGAGCCCAGGAGTTTGAGGTTGCTGTGAGCTATGATGATACCACTGCACTATAGCCAGGGCAACAGAGTGAAACTCGGTCTCAAAAAAAAAAAAAAAAAAATCCAGTTAAAACAAAGTGTGAAAGAGGCCAGATTGACCAACACAAAATTTCAGCTAATAAAATTCTAATTGTATGCTTCGCTTTAAAGGGTTTATTTCCCAGATCAAGGCTGAAGTAGCAAGCAAAATGCAAAGGCCTGTGGTTCTTGCAGGTAAGTAACAAATGACAAATGCTATTGACAAATTATGGAATGACAAATGAGGGAAGTATTCTAAAGGTGAAGTGTTTAGGACAAAAAGAAGCTATATAAATGTCAATACACATGTTGGTCTTACAGTCTAGAGATTCAGCTGCTTTAACTACAGGATACAAAAAGGAAAGGCTCTTGGATAAGACCACTGGGATAGTGATCTCTGATAGTCTGGCCAAACTGCAAGAAAAACAAACCAAAAGCAAACAAACAAACAAAAAACCAAGACTGCCCCCCTATAGAGACACATGCAAATAGGTTGCAAAAACATGAACATCCACCTGAACTCCCTGTGACATTCAGGACTGCTTGGGCAGCCCCTCGGCCATGAGAAGGAGGCAGTGCACTTCTTCCCGTGACAGCTGCCCCTTCTCCACTTCGCTGTTTCCTCTGACTCGCATTTTCTGTTAACCTTCCTCTTGGAATCCTTGATAATGACTCACAGGGTAATAGGGCTACTCAGCAATACCACAGCCCTCCACAATAGACGCTGTGTAGGAGGCAAGCAGCTCAGTGGACTGTAGTCTGAACCAGTATTTTCCTTTCTGTGTTCAGGGAGGATTTGCCTTTCAGCCACATTTCCCTCAAAACACAGTCCTGACAGGAGATGCTTAGTGCACAGATTTCTAAACGATGAAATGATCTGAGTTTGGCTCTTTGATCATAATGAAACTAAAAACAGTAAGATGAAAAAACAATAGAGTGATCATCACTCCTACAAAAAACAACTCTATACTTGGGTGAAATCAAGAGATAAGGAAAAGAAAAAAGCTCAACCTAATATTTTCCAACCTTTCACTAAGAACAAGGGCTAAAAAAACCACATGTTTTGAAGGTCTTGCACTGTGTTATTATTAGAAGTCACAATTCTATTGATACTGATGAGTCATTCGTATCGGCGGAAACCAAGAACTTCCATCAACATCATGTTACACACAGTCACTGTGGCTTTTCTTTATTACTGGTCAGAGCTGCCTCAGAATGCTTATTGAAGCTTTTAAAAAAGGAGGCAAACTCAAGGGTGTGCAAAGCGTTCCTTTCCCCAGCTGATCTTACTTTAATCACCCTTCTCAAGATAGTTTAGGATGATTTGATCAACTTGTTATCTACAAAAGGAAGTTTATTTAGAAACCTCAAAAAAGCAACATTTCACATTTTCCGATGAAAATAAGCAAAACTGAACTCTGAAAACAAACAGTGAAACCACCTCTGAAAATACATACTAGTTTTCAAATGACCCCGGTCAAATTTTCCTGTTTTGTTTTTGTTTTTTTTTTTAACCTCAATAACATGCAACCGACATAAACAAAAGCTGTCATCACTCAGGGACCTGAGCCACGAAAAACAATGTCAGGCTGCGGCTTGCACCCTCTCCTCTGCTTCCCTACTTGGGGCACATTGCTTCACATGGAGGGAGAAGTGGGTCAGGTTTCAGTTACACCAAAAAAGCCCAAGTTAAAGGTTTATGAATATCCCTTCTGGTTTTAAGTCTATTCTTATTCCCTTATTATCAGCCCTTTTCCCCTCTCCCCTTAAAAATTACCAAAAAATAAAGTGAAGTGAAAATCAGTTTTTCTGAGGCATTTCCAGAAATGCTGTGATTCTTTATGCAGTCCCTAAAAAGGTAGAAATGTGCCCAATTCTCTACCCTGCAACTAGAAGCCTGTGTCTAGACGCTGGCAAGAGAAGGGCACCCAGTTCAGCAGTGACCACATATCTGAAAATAGTCTCCTAGCAGCTAGCTAACCGGCCCGAGGCCGGGTGCTCTCCAAGGGTGGCGCTGGTACTGTGGGCAGTTTACAGTGCGGCCAGCTGAGCGCTGCAACAGCTGCATGAGTCAGCAAGCGCTGCTGGTAGGAAAGTGCTGACATGCTAAATTACTCTCACATACATAAGGTGCACACACCTACCCAACAAAAACAAGAACAGGGTACATGCAAATTAGCAAACGGGAACCTCTCTACCCTTGCAGTTCCTATTTTCCAAGGTTAGACTAAAAATATAAATAATCTATGCCACTGCTCAAAAAGAAGTAACAACTAATAATAATTAATAGTGATAATAAACAAACAACTCTCAGGGTGGCGATGTGTGGAACAGCTGCACTCAAATCTCATGAGCCAGTTAATTTTAACTGGCTTTAATTTTAACTAGATTTAACTGCTTTTCCTCCCTTCTGAAAAATCAAAATAGTTGCCATATCGACCACAAGAACTGGTAACAGACAAGCACAGTTCCTGTTTTTCAGAGGGGACTTACTTTCAAACCCACAATATCAAGATGCTCAACATAAGTGGAAATTTAAAATTGATTGTTTAATGTGAGTGACTTAAACCAGTGCACTAATTCAGATCCCATAAAACGTTACGGAGTAATCACATGTCAGGTTTTGTCCTACATGTCTTTAGTCTCTGTTCTCTCATTTCAAACAGGATCCAAAAATCCACAGGAAAACTGGTTGTCTGGAACTTAGAACACATTTTCCCACAGAAATAGTGCCATAGCAATGAGCTAGCGTTCCAGGATGGTCCGTGAAAAGTCTCGAATTTAAAATACGAGAGGTTAAATTTACAATTTAAAAAGTAGAAAATGATACTATAACGATAGTTCCAAAACCAATTAAAAGAAAACACTCTTGATTGACTGTGTTTGGGGAAATGCCTAATTAGAAGAGGATGAGGGGGTGCAGTCTTCTCAGTGAGACTTCTGGACTTCATCTTTAGTGTCACTCTGGTTCTGTAATATGGTTTAAGTGGTTATTTACACTTAAAATGCCTGGCTTCCTCTTACTTTGGCATAAAGTATCATTAGAAATATCTTTATACTTATCAGTTATGAGTACTGATTTCTTTATTTGCTCCAGAAATAAAATGATCAAGAGTTGAAAGACACAAAAAGGAGGAGAGAGGGCTACAAAGAGAGTGTATTACAAAGAGGGGGACAGAAAAAATGAAGTCTGGGAGAAAAGAAGACACGGAGGTATAACTAAACTACAAAGGCAGAAGAAAAGTAGGAACTAGAGAGGTCTCCCACTAGACAATGCACTCTCAAAGAAAGAGGACTCCTCGCCCCAGCAAGAGAATGAGGGACAGAGAGGAGCCCAGTAGGACTGTTCCACAGACCGGCACTAGATGGTGCCATCAACTCAACATAGCATGGTTGCTGGAGGAGTCTGTCGCGGCGGAGGGGCGGTACTGAAGGCAGTTGAGACTCTACAGCCAGGTATTTACCTGGCAACACCTCCATCTAAAATAAGCATAGTTTCATTATCCAATCAACCTCTCTTAACATCCAGATGTCACCACCATGCTAACAGTATACGACACACCAATTTTGAAATAAATTTATGAGCTCAATTTTTATCAATGAAGCTGTGGTATGAGGAGGTAGATGAGGTTGGATCTACTGCTTTTTTTTTTTCCTGCTAAAATTCAACATTCAAGGATAAGAAAGAATTTCAGGTTCACCGCTACTGACAAAAATCCCTAATCATAGACCAAGTGACTTTCCCTCTGAAGCTTTGTTTAAACGTCAAATAACACATTATCTTGCTACATACGTTTATGTGATCAAATCTAATGTTATGGCAACAAGCAGGTGATGCTCACTGACAAATGTATTATTAAAAATCATCTAGATCCCTATATATTTTTTAATATTGCTGTGGTTTATATCCTGCAATCTGCTTGTCTATATTCTCTGTCCAGCATTGAGTTTATTTATAAAGAGTCCTCTCTTCATTCAAAAATTTACTCCCATCACCATATTACCAGTGTGTGAAATTCTACTATTCTCATCTTTAGGGTTTTACTTTGGGTTTGTCTCCTATTAACATGCTGATGTCTCAGAAAAGTAATGCACGAGGTGTGCTCAAGTTATTTATATCCTAGTAAAATTGTATTCATAAAGTCCTTTTCTGAGATTGCTTTTGGAAGGGAAGGACAGAGACTATTTAAGGGGACTGGGTAGCAGAAGGCAGCAAAGAAGGACAGAAAGACGATGGAAGACCTGAAAGCAAACCCTGTCTAGCTTCTTTACAATCGAGACAAGGACCATCATCCCTGACACTTATCTTCTCAAGGAGATGTACGAAAAGGAAGGGTTAACTCTAAGCATGTCTACATTTTCCTCTTGCTGAATGGGTAATAATATCTTTCACAGTTAATTTCATTTTTTTTTTCAGTTTGACTCTTCAGGGCTTATTCATTTGCATAATATGGAATCTTGAACCCATACAGATATTCTACAAATCAATGCAAGTAATTCTCACACTAAATCAGCAGCTTTAATTTAAGCTCATCATTGTTTGCATAGAAATCTTTATGCACTCATCTGCTTGATTTTTTTAATCACTTAAAACCTCCAACACTGACACACTAAGCATCTCCCCATTTAGCCACCTCCAAAATTTGAACCAAATGCTGAAAAATAAGCACAGTACTGTACATTCATACACTTAATCATTTCCCAAATTGCACTTAATGTTCCAGCAGCTCCCAAGAATAATGCCTCTTGACTAAAGATGACAACTTGTGTGTCCAGTCCAGGCAGAGCTGAGTCAGCATTCTGAACAGTGACCCTGCAAACCCAAGGTAATTGGAGGTCACTGCCAACCAACTGCCTGAGTCCTTTAAAACCATTCAAATCTCTGTTTGAGAGTTGCAACGTGCTAATCTGGCAAAATAATCTCTTCCTGAAACTGACTAGAATGAGAATAAAGGTTATCTACTTTTATCTGTTACTGATAGCTAATATGTCCAATTAGGGGCTCTAATGGAATTGGTTGTGAATGAAATTTTTCCTCCTCGGTAGAATATCCTACCTATTAAAGGAATAGTTTTTTTCACCTTTTCTTACCCCACCAAAAAAGAACAAAAAACAAATTCTTCACTTAACCAGAGGGTAGGAGTGTAAACTACAGGGAAAACTTGGAGATGGAGCCATGGGTCCATTTCCCATGTCTAGTTCTTCTTTTGCCTTTTACATGTCATCATTTTTACTTTCTGATCCCTAAACAGACACTAAAATCAGAGGAACGCAATGAAAGTGAGTTGTGTGAAAGACAGGAGATATATTCACTTAAGTTCACTGAGAAATTATTTTTCAATTTTATCTTTCAGAGAGATGTCGGAAAAATATCCAATATTTCAGAGTGAGATGCCTTATATTTCCACTTCTGAGAACTGCTAGAAAGGGTTTCAACTTCAAATGAAAATGAAGAGGAAAGGGAAGGCCTAGCATGGTGGTTAAGGGAATAGGCTCCAGCATCAGACAGCTAGTGTCCCACTCCAGGTCCATCACTCATTAGCTGGGTGACACCTGTGCTTCAGCTTCTAATGAGCACACCAAGCTCTGAGCTGTTGTGAGGATTAAATGAGTTAATAAGAGCAGCACACATAGGAAGCATTCAATACAGGCTAGCTATCATCAAAAAAAAAAAAAAATAGAGGGGCTTTAGCATATGGTATAGTTAATTTGTCTTAAATAGATACTGTCAACACTCTTAAACTGTGCTTCTAAGAACAGTCCAAATAATCATACTTGTTCTGCAGGAGATGGAAACTCCCCAGCTCTAGGGTAGCAGGGGCTTCAGACAAAAGTTAGAGTCCCATTTTCACTACAGATCCTTGTAAGTCCTGCCCACATCAGCCAACTGGAAGGGAATAGACATGTAGCTTCTAATCACTCAAATATTGTCAAAACGACCTTAAATATGTTCAAAATAAGAATGTTAACTTGTATTTTTTCCAAGTGTGGAAATGAACAGTACCCTTGGCAGTTAACAATTTCTGTTTTTATCAGGTTCTAAAGACACAGGTAAATAAATCAATTCTGGACTCTGTATACAGAACCCTTATTTGCCAAAATGGCCCCAGGGGTTATATCATGGTTTATGCAATACTCCAAAGGGCCAAAGACAGTGGTGAATTAATACGATTAGGAAGCTGGAGGAAAAAGCAAGCCTCAAGTTTCAGATTAGCACTGACTGAAGCTCACTCCATAGTTCTTCAGGGAGGGCTTCCCCAACTTCCCGACCAGGTCAAATCCCCCAATTAGACCCTCCAGTGCATGGAATACATTCCCCTCACGTGTGGTGAGTTATATGTTACTCACTGATTAATGCCATCCTTACTACTAGACGGTGTGCTTCATGAAGGCAGGGGCCAGGACTGGGTTTGTTCCCCACCAGCACCATGGTCACCTAACACTATGCCTGTCACATTAAAAGATACACAGTATATTTGCTTGTTTAATGAATGAATGAGGCATCTGCCTCTAAAGAATGGCATTTCTGGACACTTGGCCCACTTAGTAGCATTTGCAAGCTTCTGTTGCTTGGAAGAATATAGGATGGAAAGAATATACAAATTGCCAAAACACTATGGATACTAGGAAACTAAGGAAAGTTGCTGAGCATTCACTTTGTTTTCCTATTTGTGGAATGGGAATCACCACGCTGGGCTCTCCCAACTTCAGACTCCAAAATGAAGAGCTAAGCCTTCCCTTTTTTTTTTTTTTTAATTTGAGAGACGGGGACTAGCTCTGTTGCACAGGCTGGACTGCAGTAACACAATCAGAGCTTACTGCAGCCTCAAACTCCTGCGCTCAAGCAATTCTCCTGCCTCAGCCTCTGGAGTAGCTAGGACTACAGGTGTGTGCCACCACACTCGGCTAATTTTTTTCTTATTTTTTGTAGAGACAGGGTCTCGCTGTTAGACACATGAAAAGTCCTGAGGAAACTCCTGAAACATCTGTAGAAAATGACAGGGGACAGAGAAAAGAAGAGGGCTCAAGACTAGAGTTATAGAGGACCTGGAAACTCCAAAAGCTTTCTTCTGAAACTAACTGGGACTTTGTCCACTTGCCAGCTACACGCTCAGGCAAAACTGAAGAGTAACGAGGCATGGGGGAGAGGGTACTGGACAGTGGAAGATTTAAATGCTTGGGAACAGGGACGATGAAAGCTGGATGGAAGCTGACACACAGATGGGAGGGAGCTAGCAACCAAGCGCTGGCTCTCATCACATCAGCAGCAGCGTGTCCTACAGCCTTCAGGAAAAGAACAAAAAGGTCAAGGAGGAAAATGACACATCTCAGAACCAAAGGGCAATTCATTATGAGACTAAGGAACAAAAGAGAAGCCAACCAGGGAATATGCTGGAGAAACGGTGATTATGAAGTCACTGGGGAAGACTGAGAGGCATTTTGGCTGTAATGCCAATGACTAGAATGAACGAGTACGTGAAACGCTTTCAGATTGGGGAGATTTATTATTTTGGGAAAAAAATAGCTCAAGGAAAAACAAAGGCAAAATTCCTGCCTGAATTTTGAAGTAGTGTCACAGGTAGGATGAGGTTCGATTTACATATTCTTTAGAAATGAAATGGCCCTTGAAAAGGACATGGTGGTCAGATTCTGGGGATACTTGCAGCTTGAAGGAAGCTGAGCAGCACACTGATAGCAAGATTAAGTTACAGTTTCATGTAGACTGGCATTCGAAGATTAAAAAGGTAAAAGGAAAACCTTGACAAAGAAAGAACTACCGTTTTTTATTAAATGTCATCCCAGACCAAAAAAAGGTTTTGAAAGGTGAGTCATATTTTGGGCAATCTTACTGAGTTTACAAAATGTTTAGCTCACAGCAGGTTTCAGTTTGGACTTGAACAATTTGTAAATATTTACATAAAATATAAAGATAGGACAGAAAAGGTGATACACTGTCATTAACAATACAGAAGCTATTTTCCCTCATTCCCAAGGCCTTGGTGCTGCTTTCCCCAACGTGGCTGCTCTGCCAAAGCTTGTTTTCTTTACCACAGAAATTCCAATTTTTGCAACCAGCCCTGTCTTCTGAACTGTGAGTGCCTCTGATAGGGTCATATGTCACTGAAGCTTCTTCAACATCCAGATAGGGAAAGGAGGCAGACACACAGCAACTGCTGTCTGAATTGCAGCTTTTGACAAATATGCTCAATTATGTATTGGTCTCTGTTCGTGTGTATGTGCGGGTAGGGACCATGTTCTCTGTATGCTGTGGTCCTACATCTACACCATGCGCAGTCATTGAATGACTCAGAGCTGGACTGTGTATACAGGATGGGGAAATAACCTTTAGATAATCAAGAAAACACATATTGCATTCAGACCAAGTTTGTTCCAATATAAGATTAGAACCTCTTAATTCTGTAGAATGGGCACACCACCTACTTCTAAGAGTTGCTTTGAGGAGCCAATAAAGTATGTATAGGTGAAGTAGTTGGCACTGAGTCTGATACATGGTGAACATTCAGTAAATCAAAGTTATTATTTTAGTGAATGTTCTCAAATGTCAAACTCCCATGGAGGTCCTCAGGCATTAAACAGCCAAGTTACCTCATCTGGTCAATAACAACTAAATAGAGGGCAGGTGGTTCAAAAGCAATGGATTATTTACCTGCAAAGAATCACATTGTACTCATGGCATTAATTATTTGGCCTTTCATGTTGAATGCTCTGTTAAAAAGGAAGCTATCAATCCCTGAGTGGAACTTGGTGTTGATCTGATTCAGAGTTTTGTTTTTCTTGCATTTATCAATTTTCCAGATAGTGGGAACCATTCATTTGATGTACACTCACAAATCCTCTACTGCGTGCCAGGCCTTTAAACAATAGCTAAATACAGAAATATTAAACAAGAAGACATTTTAGTTCATCCAGGGGTGGGAGACAAGGCAGTCTGCATGCCAGCTCTAACACATGTTCTCATCCAAATTTTTAAAAAAATTTTGACCCAATATTTAAAAATTAGGGATTCCACATAAAAAATCAAATATTTAATTTCCCTTGGAAAAATGAGACGATGTGGCAACACAAAGCCAGTATTCCCACCAATTCCTGCCTGGCGACAGTTCACAAAGATGAGCTAAGATAGAGCAGTGGTTGTCTGCCACTCCATGTTACACCACCCTTCCTCACCAGGACCAGATATCGAATTTGTGGGGTGTAGTGAACAATGAAAATTGTTGAGGGGCTCCTTGTTCAAGAATTGTTAAGGATTTCAAAAAGACAACAGAACATAAACCAAGTGTGATGCGTTTCTGATGGGGGAGAGGAAAGGGACCCTAAGCAATTGCACAGGACTTATGCCCTTGAAGCTGCTCCTGCACCTCACCCCCTGGACAAACAGGAAGGTATTTATTTATCTAAGCATTCTCTCATTCATTCAACAATCAAGCCTGCATTTACAATAAGCCAGATGCCATACCCCCTGAAATCTTCGGTTCAAAAACTAGAGTAGTGGATCCAGGCACAGCAGAGCTAGAGAGCCATTAGGGTCTCTTTCCTCCTTGTTAAGGCTGGATTCACATCAGAGACACGAAGTGAGAGTTAATCCAAGTAAAATTAAACTGCTCCCAACAATACTGATTGGCCTGAGACCTTTTGTTGGCATCACAGGAGCCTCGATTACAAATTCTGAGGAACAGCTCACAAGTGCTAATGAACAACTAGTTCCGTTGGCTATGCAGACAGTGGGCGCAGAAGTGAAGGGCTGGCCTAGGAGAGACTTGAACGTGAACCTGACCATCTGGCTCTCTGCAGCTCACTTTGATCACAAAATGAATTGCAACAAATTGAAGAGCACATGGCTAGAGTTAATTATCTCATCTGTAATCTGAATCTACTTTTAAGCAGTTATTATTACCCTCTATCAGGTGGAAACGTTTCCTATCATCACTGCAAAGTGCATTTTCCTGATGAACTGTAATGGATCATTAAATTCCATATCTGAATAACAATACTTTGCACTTATTCAGTGCCTTTCATCCAGGGATTTCAAGGCAGCTTGCAAGTAATTAAGTCCCTCAAACAGCAGCCAGAGGTGAGCAACTGGAAGGGACTTGCCTGAAGATACTGAGTCAAAGGGCATAATTCAATAGAAAGAGAATAAACGGCTTCCTCCCAGGCACTGGTAATACTGAAAATGAATTAGGGGGTCCCGATTCCCTCCCTCCCTTAGGGCCTCACCCCTTCTTCCCTATGGCAGATCCTGACATGCAACATACAAAGGACTGAAAAGTAACTAACAGGGATGTTCAAATTTATCTATGATTTCAAGCATACACATAAATGAGGAGACTGTCTCTCCATATAATCCTGGCATATACCCCAACAAATGACATTTCAATCCACCTGCAGAATAGACAGACACTAGAAGAATTTACTCAGCACATTTATGATACCAGATAGCAAACCTGAAGCTTTCCAAAATCCAAAATGAAAATACAGGCTCTGCACAAATAAATTCTAACAAAAGTACTTTATTCCATGGTTGTGTATTCTATTTCTGGGACACCCCTCCCCCATTTGAATGATATTCAAGTTTCAGGAAGAGCAAATAAGATAGAAGTGGGCAATCAATGCATTAAAAAAAATAGAACACTAGAAGGAAAAAAACATTTCAGCGACTCAAAGTTTTGTGGTGAAATTATAAACTCCTGAAAAACTGAATTTATAATGGAAATGCTGACAGACCTTTCACTGGAGCAGTTTGAACGCAACACTATAATTTAGCAATCTCTCTTACAGACTGAAGACTAATTCTAACAAGATGTCACTTTGACTCACGTTTATTATTACCTGCAAGAATGAAAAATGCCGTTTACTCTTGAGCTGCCGGAGAGTCAGGGTGGGGCGATCTCACACTTTAAGCAAGACGCCCGCTGCCTTACCAAAATAGCCCGCTCCACCAAAGGAGTGGCAGCCTTTCACGCTCAGCTCAGCTTCTTTCATGTCAGCCAGAGCCTTCGCAGCTCGACATGCCTTTCCTACATGTTACATTTTAATGATCTGAGAAAACCGTTATCAGAGTTAACATCTCTAATTTTACTCTAAACAGACAAAAGCAAAATATCTCATTAGGCATCATCTCCGCCAAGGTTCGCACTAGGCAGGAAAGGATTTTTATCTAAAGTAATTACCCTTTTTAGTTAAATACACTCAACAGATGAAATTTACACAGTGAGTGAGAGACTGCAGCACTAGACAGAGAAGGTGAAAACCGAGGAACGCCGCGTCTCGTCACCCGCGGGCCCGCCGCGAGTCTGTGGCTCCGTCTCGGGGGTGGGGCGCCCCAGTCCCTCTGGTTTCCCGGCGGCCACGGGGCACGACGACAGCAGTGACCGGGCGAGCAGGCTGTGAGGCGCGCCTTCTCGGGCCACAGACAAAACCACCTAGACAGCGGCCGCCCGGAACTTCCCCCAAGTTGCCAAACTCGACTACACGCAAGACAGTGCTGGGGATACCCCATACGCCCACGACCCCCGAAGCCCAGGGTGCGCAGCCGCTTCAGACACATCCACCCAGCGCTGCCTGCTTCCCCTCACGGTCCGAGTTCCTACAAATCCTCTGCCAGACCGAGGTCGCCGAGATGCTCGATCTCCTCTCGCCGGCACCTGGGCTAGCCCGTGAGCGCCGCCCGCCGCCCTCTCCAGCGGCGCGCGGCTCCTGAACACCCACCGGGTTAGGGAAGGAGAACTGCGAGATCCACGGAGCGTCTGAGCATGGGGGGTGGAGAAAAGTGTCCCCCGGATAAACTCTTCTCCCTAGGTGAAGGCTTGGAGGCTGGAGTGTAGGGGGTGTGTGTGCGGTGCACTTCGACTTCATGCAGGATCTTGGGGAGAGGAGGTGCAAGGTTTCCCCCGCAGAAGGCACAAGCCCCCAGGTTTGAGCTCCGCGGGACTCATTCCGACAACCCGACCATTGGCTAGTGGGGATTCCACCCAGATCTGCGCCGCGAGGCCCCCAGCTTGCCTCTTCCTGGGACTCTAAAGTTAGGCTTTGATTCTTTTTGGGTCGCGGTGGCCCGAGCCACCCGGCGGCTGCTGACAGCTGAGCGCAAAGGCTTGCCGGCCAAGGTCCTCCCGGAGCAGCCCCGGGCGCTAACGCCGCGGGCAGAGAAGAGGCCGCCGGCCTGGCGCGGAGATCGCGGGCTGGGGGCCGGGGGCAGCGCCGTGGGTCTGACAGCTGCTCCGGCTCGCGCGGACGCGCGCCTCTCTCCAGCCCGCCCTCCCCACGCCTGACTTATTACTCTCTGCTCCTCCTCCCCCTGCCGTTCCAAAACACCCGTCGACGGGAGCAAAATACAATGCCGCCTCGCCCGCCGTAAACAGCCAGGCGGGAGAGCGCACATTCGCCGCGGCGCGTCCGCCGGCTCCGCTCCCACCCCCTTCCCGTTCCTAGAAAATGCCATAAAAGCGGGCAGGGCGCTGGGAGGGCGGCTGCGCGCCGGGCGGCCTCGGCTCCCTTCCCGCGCGGCTTCCCCACGCCTCCCCGCCTGCCCCGCGCGCCTGCTCCCCCCGCAAACTTGCCCCGACACCCTGCCCGGCGCTGCGTCCCGGGGCCCGGGGCGGGGGACTCACCTCGCCGGAGAACTTTGAGTCCTTTTCCGCCTCCTCTTCCCCGCGTCTTCCCAGCCCGCAGCCCCCTCCCGGCAGCCAGCGAGGTGGTCGGTTCGGGGGTCACCGAAAGCTCTCTGAGGGGACGCGCATCACATGGCAGCTCCTTCCCAGCCCCCCGAGTGTGCCGGGAAGGGGGAGGGGAAGGCGTGAGTGGAGGCCGAGGGGAAAGCGAGAGCGGGGCGGCGGCGGGAGTGGGCAGGCGGGGTGGCGAGGGCGGTGGCGGGCGCTCACGTTAGCGCTGCTGATACCGCAGCCCGGGCGTGCGCGGCCGCTGCTGCTGCTGAGGCGGCGGCGGCTCGGCGCTGTTTGCTCCGCGCCGCGCGACTCCAGCTCTCCCCGGAACGCCCACACTCTCAATCGCTACATTGTTGACATTCGGCGCTGACGTCACCGGCTCCCCATTCACAATAACTTTACGGGAGCCGGGCAGCGCACCTCCCCGGCCGCTGGGGCGCCGTACGCCCGGCGACTAGCGTAAGCCGCTCCGCGAATGGCGCTCCGGGCGCTGGGGCGGGGGGCGGGGGCGGGCGCGCGCGCTCCGCCGGCTCGCGGGAGGGGGCGCGCCTCACGCCGCCGCCGCCGCCGCCGCAGATCTCCCCGCTTTGTGCGGCCGCGCGGCCTGCAGAGCCCCCTCCTCCCGGCCCGGTTGACTGCCCGGCTCGGCCTGGCCTTCTGGGCCTTGCAGGACAAGGGGGGGCGGGGGCGGGGGTGATCGTGGGGTGAGGGTAGTGGTGAGAGCTGGTATGGCACATGGGGAGGGGGCCAGAGCCCGAGGCGCTACAGCCAGGGAGGGGAGCCAGACCTCGAGACCTGGGATTCCTGAGTCTTCTAGCATTTCCCTTGAGGCGCAGGAAAAGATGCTCTGCGGGTCCCCACAACACTGACCCGGCCCTCTCTTGGATAGAGATGGGGCGAGGAAGAGCAGCCCGCTACCCAATAGCGCTGTTGACGTTTGACCCCTTTTCAGGAGGGCGTCCGCCTGCCCACTGAGCCAGCCTCTGAGCCCCCACGCCCGGGTGTTGGAAAGAGAGCACTCAGTTGCGAAGCGTGAATTAAAAGCCAGCCTCTCCAGCTTCAGCCCCAGCGCCTGCTGCGTTCCGCCACTTTCTCCTGCCTTTCACTCTGGAGGCTGCCACGGCGTTGTTACTGCCCTTTAAGGCCATAGTGTGGCTGCCCTGTCAGAAGAAAGCTTGGTGGCGGTTTGGATTTTACAGAGAGTAATTAGAACTTAGGCTGAATGTACATTTGCAATAAAATAAGGTTGTGTTAGTGTTGTGCTGGTGCCTGCAACTTTACCACTTGCCAAGGCCAGAGAATTCTGCCACGTTTCCCTGAACACCTATAACTTGGCCCTCTTGTGTACAGGCAGTATTCCATATTATTACATGTGGTGCTGATTTTTAATGAATATTATAAAACTTTGGCTTGCTCTACTGAGAGAAGGATCATAAATCCCCCCCTGTAAAACGGGCACTGGCATATGCTGAGGAAGCAGTGAAGCGTCGCCCTGGGAGTCTTTCTATATCATCCAAAGTGTTGCTCTGAACCACCTTCGTTTGAGGGCAGAGCCTTAACAGGCCCCTTTTGGAATGTCTTCGTGGAAAGCTAAGCCATGGCTAAAAGCAAGCTGAAGGTGCTGAGCTAATTTTTCTAACAGCACTGCAGAGCCTCGACATGGAGGTCTGGCACGGGACTGGGAGATTTTCTTGGTTTACCAGTCCGATTTTCAGCTGAGGAAAATTCTCAGAGCTAGCAGTGGCCCTCGGTCTCCTGACTTCAATCTGTTGACCCCAGACAAAACACCTTGCTTCTGAGTTCCCTGCCTGACCCCCTGACAAGAACAAAATACTAATTCCTGGTCTGCTCTGGCTAGGCCATTTCTTATGGTCTTATGGATAGTTATGTTTTTGCATTCCTCATTCTTGTAATTATGTGTTGGTGAGATAATTTTATGCATTTTAATAGCACCAATAAATGTTTTCCTCTTAAGAATCGCGCTTGAGAACATCCCCATGAGGGTTGTGTAAATTCATTTCTTTTCAGGCAGGCCATGGCTGCCCAGCAGCTAGTGGAGTTGGGCACATCGGCAGGGGTGTGGTTGAGGAAGGAGATGCTGCTGCAAGCTGATCTTGTCACCTCCATTCTGGTCCCCATGGATACAACAATTAGTCTACTTGCCTAAAGACTCAGACTGGAGCTTTTTCAGTTTAAAGTTTTCAAGTATGAAGTGGGACAGCAATTAAAGATGGAAACAACCTAACGCAACTGTTATAGGTTACATTATCAAGTCTTTCAAGGAGGTTGGATTAGAAGTAGTTGACTTCTTGGATTATGTCCAATTCTACAATCATCTGTCTCTATGGCTGTGAATAACAAAATCTTTGCCTTCAAGGAGCTTTGAAATCTAGTAAGGAGTTAGTTATTTCATTTTATTTTCAATAGTTAGGAGTGGGTTATTTGAATTAAAGCCTAAAAAATATATTCAGGATTGTATGAAATTAGAACGTTCACTCTTAGACACTCTTTTCACAGTACAGCTTACTGTTGCAGAGATTAGACTGTGGAAAGCCTTAGCACCTTCATCATGAGTGTTTGCTGGCCATTCTCTGGGTTTGCGCTGCTGCTCTGGTACTTCAGGCATTTACAATGCGAAACAGATGCAGGTCCTCCCCTCTGTGTATTCATGGCAGTAACTTGAGTAGAGGTCAATTTATTTCCCATGCCTGGAACATTCAACTGTTTCTGATACACTTTTTTTTCTACATAATTATATGTGTGTGTTGATCCAGAATATGGGTGGGTGTCATCTGTGATCCATTTCTGAGCATGATATGGTTTCCAGGGACAATACATTGAATCATGGCATTGAAGCTAATGAACTTCTTTTCTAGAAATCTCCTTGGCTTTATAAAATAAAACAGGAAAAATTAAAATATGCAAGAAACAAAAAGATGAGGAAAGGAAGACAGAAGAAAGACAAGGATAATTCTCAAGTCTGAGCCCTATATGGAATCAATGATGTTGAGAGTCTGAGCCCTATATGGAATCAATGATGTTGAGAAGATATAATGGTTTTTCTTAGGCAAAAGGGTAGGAAGAATTTCAAATGTCGTAACTTGAATAAGACATAGCAGGGCAAAGTTAACATCCAATGAAATCTGACAAAAGAGAACAGAGTGGGAAACTGAGAGGGAGAATGCCAAAGCCAGGAGGAGCCACCACACTGGAGGAAGTTCTGTTGAGAAAGACTGAATTCTACTCACTGGGGCAAATTCCTTAGAATTGTGGCTGGCATTTCTTATTTTAAAACTAGATGTTTTGAAGTATATCTAAATCATTAAACCTCAGCTTAGTACTGTACCAGTGACACTTTAGAGAACTGATGAAATTTGAATGGCTTTGAGTGGTGATTTGTTCATCAAGTGTTGAATCATCTATTATGTGACAGGCACAGTTGTATTATAAGCTGGATGTGACAGTGAACAGAACAAAGCCTCTGCCCTCCTGCAATTCTCATTCCAGTGATGAGATTGGAGTGGAGGAGGGAGACGATGAGTTCCCCACCCCCCAAAAAATACATGTAAAATGTCAGGTTGTATGTTATAATGGCTGGGGGTGAAGAGTGGTAGGAAAACAAAGTAGGTAAAGGACTCAGGAGCAATATGCGTGGGGCTATTCTTAGATTGGCTGCCTGAGTTAGGGAAGTGTTCTTTGATGAGGAGACATTTGAGCAGAGATGTGAATGAAGTAAGGGGGCAATTTCTGCAGCTATCTGGCATGGGGGGAGCTTTTCAGATATCGAGAAGAGCAAGTGCAAAGACCCTGAGGTAGAGTGAACTTGGCTGCTCCAGGAACAAACAGCAAAGAGGCCGTTGTGAGCAATGCAGAAGGGCAGGAAGAAGAGTAGCAGATGATGCCAGCAGGATAGCCAGCAGGCTTTTGTTTCAGGTGAAAGGGGGAGACATTTATAGAGGTTTCTGCAGAGAAAGAATATGACCTGGCCTGAGTCCTAAAGGATCATTCTGTTGGCTGGGGGAAGAGAAGAACAAGAATGGAAGCAGAGAGACCAGGTAGGATGCTATTGAGATAGGCAAAGAGAGAGGTGATGGTAATTTGAACTACATAGAATGACAGCCATAAATGGAATCTAGATATATTTTCAAAGTAAACTGGACAGAGTTTGTTGATGATTCCATTGTGGAATGTAGGTGAGAGAAAGAGGAGTCAAAGGAGATTCTGGATTTTGGATTGAGCAGCTGATTATTGAAGAGTCCATTTCGTAAGAGGAGGAAGGCTCCAGGAGGAGGCAGTATGAGGGGATAGGCTCAAGCATTTGGTTTGGGATATAGTACATTTCAGATGCCTATCAGACATCTAAGTGGAAAAGTTGAGCAGCAATTAAACATGGGAATCTAGAATTCGGGAGAGAGACTCAGACTAAAGGCAGGAATCTGGGAGTTGAGGGAGAGAGAAGGTGTGAACTCTGTGTGTCATCTACAGAGAACACGGGTAGAGAAGAGAAGAGAAAAGAAGAGGTTTGAGCATTAAGACCCAGGACGCTCTAGCCCGGGTAACAGAGTGAGACTCTGTCTCAAAAAAAAAAAAAAAAAAAAAAAGACCCAGGATGCTCAAGTATTTATAGTTAAGGAAGATTAATAAAATGAGGAAGATCCAGCTGAGACTGAGAAGCAGCAGCCACTGAGAGAAAAGGGGAGAGGGGAGGGCAGCACCTGGAAGCCAGTGGAAGAGAATGCTTGGAAGAGCACGGAGTGATCAGCTGAGCCAGTGCTGCTGATGGGTCACACAAAATGAGAACACATCACTGACTTGCAAACTTGGCAACCTGGAGGCCGTTGGTGTTTTTGACAGAGGGGAGTGGTAGACACGAACCTTGGCTAGAGTGGATTTGAGAGAGAGTGGGAAGAGAGGAGGTGCAAGTGATGAGCGTAGACCACTCTTGACAGGAGCTTTGCTGAGAAAGAGAAAGTGGGTAAATGGGTAGAGCATGATAGGAGAAATGATGGCTATTGAAATTATTGCCAGTTACCATTGGTGGGAATGATTCTGTCAAGAAGGGGAACTGAGTTTTATAAAGAAAGAGGGGATGATTTCTGGAGTGAAGTTCTTGAGTTGGAGAGTGGGACCTTACATAGGGGTAGGGCCAGTTTGTCC
Organism: Lepilemur ruficaudatus; assembly: GCA_963574885.1. NCBI lineage: Eukaryota > Metazoa > Chordata > Mammalia > Primates > Lepilemuridae > Lepilemur > Lepilemur ruficaudatus. The sequence goes on from CAUYRT010023203.1 coordinate 18,597, forward strand.
CTAGTGACAGGAGGGCAGGCGGCACAGGTGGAGTTGTGCGGGGAGGCTGGAATGTGGTGGTGGGAAGTATGGGAGCCCTTGTTTGAGTGATTCTGTTTTCCTAGTAGACTGAGAAGGAAGATTGTCAGCTGAAATCTAGGAGGGAAGGGTGGGAGTTGAGGCAGAAAGAAGGTGTGAACTGGTGCTAGGGATGTGGCAGGACTGCTGGGCAGCACAGAGGGCTTTGGAGGGTCTGCAGGGGTCTCTATGGACATGTCACTGCCAAGAAGAATTACTTCTTACTGTACAAAATCTCACACAAGTTTTGAAAAATGGTGAGTATAATCCAAACTAAAGAAGCAAAAACTTTACTTCCAGCTATTGTTAAATTTGGCTGGCAGTATTTTTTCTTTCAAAGAAAATGCTTATGTGTCCCATCTCTCTCTCTCCCCAAAGATCACCTCAGTTCCTAACAAAGACTTGGAAATAGTCCCCAAGAGGCAGTGATGTTCTTACATTGCTGTCTATAAAGAATTGGTGCCACTATTATCTAAAAACTTAGATGAAATAAATTAATTCTTCAACATATGCAACTGAGCATCTGTTACACTCAACTGAAAGATGAGAAATTTGGAAACACTGAACCCTATCCTCAAGAAATTTAAGAAAATCTAGCTAAGTAGTCAAAACGAATACACATGAAACAACTGACATTGCAGTGATTTTACATTTAATTGCTTTTATTAATTATTTTCTGGTATTACTCATAATTAATCATATTTAAAATTATTTTCATATAAATTGCATTTATTGGAATTTATACTAATGAAAAACTTAATAATGTACGGAAAAATTTTTGGTGCGATAGAAAAAGGAAAATGGAAAAATCTAAATGCCTTACAGTGGAGCATTGGCTAAGTAAGTGGTGATTCATATAAAATATGAATACTATGGAGTCATCTAAAATGATGTTGAAAATATGTATATTGGCATGTTAATGTTTTATTAGTATGTTTTAAAAACAATTTGCAAAACAGTATTCACAGTATGATCCCATTTGTGAAAAAAATTACCTAAGCATGCAAAGAAAAAAGTGTAGAGGGATATATGCACAGTGTTAAAGTGATTCTCTTGAGATAAAGAGCTTAGAGTGGTTTTTCTTTTCCTTAATTGTTTTTTTTTAATTTTCTCTAATATAAATGTATTACTTCTGTAGTAAAGATAGCCAATAAAATTTATGAAATTCAAAATGTATATAATTAAATTCTATTAAGAACTCTAGTGTTGTAGGTGTTAAGAGGGAAAAAAAATTATGGGGGTTGAAACAGCCAGGAAAGATTTCACTGAGAAGGTGGAATTTGAGTTGATTCTCAAGGCCAAGAAGGATTCAGAGAAGAGGAAATGTGGCTGGACATTCAACACAAAAGGATCCCCAGAGGCTAGGCTTTGGTCTGACCAAAACATTCACATGTTGGAGACTTGCGAAAGAGTGAGATGTTAGGATATCAAGAAGGGTAGGACAGAAGCAGGAGGTATGGGAGATTATACCTGTTGTCATGGCTAGCAAGGAGCACTGAAGTACCACAGTGATACAAGGCCGTTGTGATAGTGACTTGTTTTTTCAAAATGTAGGCTTTTCCCTCCTTTCCCTCCCATTGCCAAGACCTTGCACTTGTTAGAAAGCAATCACTTGCCTGCCTGTCTTCTTTTTTACCAGACATGCCTTGAGCACACACAGCCTATGTACAAGCACTATTCTAGCCTTTGGAGATACAGCGATGCATGAGCCCAGGGCTCACAGACTAGTAGGGAAGATGAACACATAAAGAAGTCATCACAGCACACCACACTAAGGGCCTGAATAGGACAAAAGGCATCTGGCAACTGACTCTGCTTGGGAGAATCTGGGACGGCTTCCTACAGGAGGTGACAACAGAGCTGGATTCTGAAGGGTGAGTAGATTTTATCACAAGAAGATGCTGGAAGATCAACCCAGGCAGGATACTTGGAGTAGCAAAAGTGCAGGCATTAAGATGGTTAGAAGTGACAGCCAATAGCAGAATATGGGACTGGAAAGGTAGACATGGGCCAAAAGCATGAAGATGTAATTTTCTCCATAGGACAAAATTCCCCTTGAACTTTCCCAATGAAGGGCTCATAATGCAGAGAAAGTGGAATGCTAACCTTTTAGGAATCCCAGAACATGGCCCAGAATGGCCTTCATGAAGCCTAAAATGTCTTTGCAGTTTCCTGTTATATGTTAAAAATTCACCTAAACTTCTTTTGTCCTCTGTAAAATACAAGAGTTGATTTTACTACACAAATTTTTTTTAACAAATTGTGACCAGCAGGAATAAAAATTCCTCCCCCACCTTCAAAATCTTTGATTAAAATGGATTCACCTCCAGAAAATGCCCTGAGTTTATCTTGTGTGTTCACAGTTCTCCAGGAACACTGAAAAGCCTGGCTAGACGGGTAGAAAGCCAGTGACTGATTTCCAATTGTCAAACAGGCATAATCAGATCTGGTTTGGGAAAGAACACAGCACTGACTGCATGAAGGGTCTGAGGAGGCTGGAGCCAATAGCTGAAATCCTGAGCCTACACCATGGCAGTGAGCAGGGCTGGGGACCAAAGAGAGAAGGGGGATTGAGAAACGCTTATGGTGAACGGGTCATTTGCATGTGCCAGGAGAGGGATAGGGAGGGACAAAAGGGGGAATAGGGATGTGGGGACTTCTATTCCATATCTTGAGTTACTAGGAGGGAACTGGGCCTGTGATGCAGGAGGAGGGTCAGAGCACTCTGTAAAGGGTGGAGTCAAAAGGAAGGAGGGCCAAAGCTGGAACTTTGGGGACCAACCGTGTCGGGGATGGGTGTGTGCAAAGGACAAGGTGTTCATGAAGACAAGAATGGAGCTATCAGGGAGGGAGAAGGTCCAGCCAAGGACTGGGAATTTGAGGAGGAAGGCAAGGAAAAGGGCATTTCAATGAAGGGCCTGGGGAGAGCATTTCATGTCCTGGAGAGGTCTGGTGGGAAGGGGGCTGCCTGATATGACAGCAAGACCTTCTAGTCCCACTGCAGGGGGAGGAGGCAGTAAGTAGGATAAGTGAGGCCTTGGAGGGATGGAGAGAGGCAGGGAGGTGGGAACCTGAGTGGAGAAAGGAATTGGAGGGGAGGGCATGGAGAGGAACAGGGCTAGAATCCAGAGATCTGGGGCAAGGGTAGCCAGGGGTGGGTGGGAGAAAGGCAGAATGTGAGCATTAAACATAACTTGCAGGATAAGGAAGGATCATTCAAATCTCTACTCTGAAAAGTAGAACTTCAAAATAGACCGGATTACAGGGAAATCCAAGAAAAGGATGGTGCTAAGATTTTGAAGTTTTCAGAATAAGAATTAGGGACAAGAGGTAAGGAATTGGGATGAAAGCTGGGTTTTTTTAAATCTGGGAAACAGTGAAGGAGGTGACAAGTTCAGGGTCAGGTAACCAAAGTAATAACAATAATAATCACAAGATCACTTTCCTTTTTTCCCTTTTTTCTTTTTTTTTTTAGAAAAGCTCTAACAATGTTTCCCTTTTTTACCCCTCTCAGAGCTTGTTGTGATGCCTAGCTTTTTCTAAAGGAATGCATTAATTAAATGTCCCATCTCTTCATTCTACCCACACCCAAAAGATGTTTTTGATCGATGAACTGACTTTCAGCTTTCATTACATTGTTGCTTAAAGAACCTTTTAAAAGTTTGGCTGTAGACGGAGTAATCTGACAATATACAAATTACTGTAAAAAGAAAGCCTTGATGATTTTACTGCAGTAAAAATGTGCTTGAAATTGAATTATTTTTCTCAACCTAGCTAATGATGTTTTGAGGGGCACAGAAAGTTGAGTTCACTAGCCCTATAGCGATTTCCCCAAAGAATATGCAAGACTATACTTACAGTTTCTAATCTATTTTTAAAAAGTCTGTTTATGTGATATATTATGCAAGGGCATCCAAGCAGAACAGTGGTAGCAGCTACGAGATGGTCAGTACAGCTGTTCTGTGCCCACGTGTGTGCATCCATCACAGGCCTGTGAGAATGACAGAGATTTGGGCCCATTGGTTTCTCCGCTTTCCCAAGACGATCCCTGAGTAGATTTCCCAAAGTACCACACACTGAAGAGCTGCATTGCATTTCAGCAAAGAGCTGCACTGCATTGCATTTCAGTTATTAGGTGCATGTGGAAACCAGTGCCTCATGCCCAGACTTGAATCGGGCCTTTGGTGATTTTGCAGATGGATGAAAACATTGAGGTGCACTGTGTTTGTTCCAGGTTCACTTCAGTACCCTCTGGATTTACAGCTTTGCCCAGGTCTTGTCAACAGGCAAGATCCTGTGAGTAAATTTCCTCCACCCTTAACCTTCTGAAGCTGGAAAGGGTGGTGTCAGGGAGATGGGTTGGTACATGATATGTATCAGGATTGGGGCTGGACCATGGTCCAGAGAAGGAGCCTGTGTTCCCAGGTCTGAGGACCAGCTCATGTTAATGAAAGCAGATGCTGAATCAGAGTGCTTATTCGTTAATTTCTGATAACCATAAGTGGGTTATTTGCAGGATAGCCTATTTCATTCTGAAGAGAGTTACACGAACACTAGTAATTCTTTTCTCTCAAACTTTCCTGTTTCAAACTCAGTGACAAATACAATGTTTATCTTCATTTCTGGTCTCATGTCCATTACCCACTGCCTCACCTGTGGATTCATTTCAACATAAATATCGTTTGAAAATAATTTATATTGAAATAATGTCAAACTTTTAGAAAAGTTGCTAGAGTAATACACAGAACTATCATCTCTCCCTCACCCTGATATCCCAACTGTTAACATTTTAACACATTAGTTCTCTCTATCAACCCATAAATGCATCAATATACATTTTTGAAAGGCAATGATGCTACATAACCATAATACAACATCCAAATCAGGAAGTTAGCGTGATACATTACCATCCAATCCAGCGACCCTAATCAAATTTCACCAACTCTCCCAGCAATATCTTTTTCCTTTCTCAACCAAGGTTTGAGTCAGGATCGCACGTCACTGTTAGTTGCCATATCTCTGTAGTCTCCTTCAGTATGGAACAGCTCCCTACTGATGTCTCCTCAGCCCACAGCCCCCACCGCCTCCAGGGGAAGGGAGAGGAAATGGTAAGGCAAGCACAATGGCACATCTGACTGTCACTGGATTCAAAGTGCATTACTAAATTTATGGAGCTGTTCACTTAACATTTTTGCAATCTATGTCTGTAAGTTATGTCTCTATTTTTAAACAGCAAACCAAGTGTTTACACTTAGTCTATACCTAACAAAGCATCCCAAGTGAATGAAGATCCCTTACCTCTCCGAGGACTGTGAATGCGGTTCTCTCTACCTCTTTTCTTCCCCCAGCAAACCTCTGCTCATCCTGCTCTCAGCTAAGTGGAGCTCCTTTCATGTCAGATCCTCTTTATAGGTACGTTGGCCCTAAATCCTTTACAGGAGTCATTGCAATTATACACACCCCTACTTTTTAAATTATGGTAAAATACAAATAACATAAAATTTACCATCTTAATCATTTTTTAATGTACAGTTCAGTAGTGTTAAGTATATTCACATGGTTGTGCAACCAATCTCCAGAACCCCTTTCATCTTGCAAAACTGAAACTCTATACCCATTAAACAACAACTCCCCATTGCCCCTCCCCCATCCCCTGACAACCACTTTTTTACTTTCTGTCTCTATGAATTTGACTACTCTAGGTATGAATTTCTCCACAGCCTCACCAATACTTTTTTTTAATATAATTGCCATCCTAATGGGTATGTGGTGGTATTTTATTGTGGTTTTGATTTGCATTTCCCTATGTAGTGATACTGAACATTTTTTTCATGTGTTTGCTGACCATTTGTGTATTTTTCTGACAGTGTCAGGTTGGTTTAGTAGACTCACTGTTCTTATGTTGACTAAAGAGTATACTGATGCTGGACCCTTTACTTTGTCTATCTTTTCAGTCCTCCGCCCTCTTGAAAATAATTCCTATTATTTCTTGGGTATTTACAATGTACAAAGGATTTGCATATCTGTTATTTTGTTTTTCACAACAACCTGGAGAGGTGGGTGTAGAGTCAGAACATACCTTGTCAGAAGTTCGACTTCTGGAGCCAGACTTTCTGAGTTTCAGCTTGGTTATGCTACTTGCAAGCTGTGTGATCTTGGATGAGTTACTTAGTATCTCTGTGCTTCAGAGTCCTAAAATATGTGATTCCTACAATGCATACCTCTTTGGTTTGTCCTGAGGATTAAATAAGATATTGTATGTCAGGTGTTTAGCAAATGGTAAGTGCTTAGTAAATACCGGCCATTATCTCAACTTTGCCAATGGGAACTAAGGTTTAAAGAGAATAAGCTGCCAGTGATCACACCCAAGCAGTCTAGAATCCATAAGTACCTAAACACTGCACTAAGGTGCACACCATTCCATCCTGTATCTGGGACCAGGCAGTGAGGAAACTCACAAGGTCCTCAGGGAAAAAGGATCTGTAGAGTCTGCAAGAAATGGAACCTCTGGGATGGCAGATCAGAGTGTGCAGGGATGGCCTAATTTTGCCAGCCTGTTTCATTCTTCAGAAACTCACTTGGAACTGTTGGGAGGAGTCAGAGTGTCCTGAGGGGAAATCTGACTCTATGGATGTCTTTACTTGGCAGATCAAACTCTGTCTGTAGATCTTCAATGTAGACGTGCCACATGGTCTTCTAGGGAAGGGGGCGGATCTGCTAGCATTACTCTGAGCCAGAATAGGAGGCTGGGGTCTGGCTTGTCTTCCCTCTGCTCATGGACTTCACTGTCAGCACAAGTACACCCACCCTCATCTTTGTCTTGTTCTCAGTGATTCTAGGGCTTTGGAGAAATGGAAGGGGTCCTGCCCTTTAGAAAAGACCAAACCTAGTCCCAGAGCCCCAAGTTCAGGGAAAACCATGACCATTCCAATAGTCACATTAACAGTAGGTTCACATAACATCAATGGCCAACAGGTGTTGAATGCTCATGTTCTTAGTGCTTTGCCTGCAATATCTTATTTTATCTGTGGGTAGTCAACTTGTGCCAGTTTGCCTGAGATTTTCTCAGTTTTAGCACTGGAATTCCCTTATCTTGAGAAGCCCTTCAAGAGGGTTGGTCACCCCAAGCACCCTGGGAAGTAGGAAACTTGGCACAGAAGAGTGACATGATTTCCTAAAGCCATATCCCCATCAAATATCAGAGGCAGGATTTGAACTCACGCAGTCTGGCTCCAGAGCCTATTCTCATAAGCAGTATGCAAGGCTGTCCAAGGCAGTAAAAAAGCCTCCACCAGCAAATGCTTGGGTTTGATCCAGATACCAAATAGATGGCAAATAGCACTGGCGGCTGTGGGGGAAATAGTAAATTGTGCAATATGAAATTTTCCAAAATTAAAAACAGAAACTTGTACTTTTTCACTGACAAAATGCCAAAGATTGCTTTCTAGACTCAACTGGCTATCAGATTTGGTGCCTCATTTGTTTCTAATTTTGGTTGTGCCTTTGATTTTGGTGAGCATGAGACGGAGGAATACAGATCAGATTGGCATGGGTAGTAGGTAGCCATAAGGTGGGGAGGTGCAAGGTGGGACTCTGGTTCTCTTTGAAGGGCTTTCATATCCTCCACGTCCTCTAACATCCGTACCTACAGAACATCACCCACTTAGCCGCCACCTTAGTTTCTTTTGCTTCTTTTCTTCTACTTCCCGTGCAGTTCTTCTCCACTGCATTTTTGCATCTATTTTCTCCTCCTCTCTCTCACTCTCAGGAGCAATACCAAGGTAGTGCTACTCACAGTCCACAGCCAGAAGATGTAAGCACTAGACAATCAACCCAGATCCTTCACCACCAAATTTGGGGGTGACCTGGTACAGCCAGCACAAGCTGTGACATCATGATTCCTGTGTTCTAATCTCTGTTCTACAACTTCCTATAGACATCATTTCACTTCTCTGAATGTCAGTTTCCTTATTAATAAAACTACTATTATAACTCCACAATGAGTAGTCATAAAAGATCCAATGAGATGACAAAAGTGACAGCAACCAGCAAAGCCTCTTGAGCATTGTAGGCACTTAATTATTAATAAATACACTTTTCTTGGCTCCAGAATCCATCTGTGAACTTGATTCAGAGCAGAGGTGAGCACATGTCAGTTTGAAAAGTGTAAACCCATTAGTTGTCATCAGGATAGGCTCAGGCATGCGGATGGGACACAGGCAGGAAAAGGACATGTGCACTAGTGGCAGGTACAAACACCAACAAGGTGGTGATTTGCTGGAGGTCAAAGAAATGATGGAGTTATTTCTACTGGGATATTTTAATTTTGTTGTTTAACTAGATTGTTTTTCTGTTGCAAGAAGTAGAGACCTATTCAAGGCACTGCAAGAAAGCAGAGGGTGGGGACAGTTATTGTAAAGACACATGTGGACTCAATTTAAAACTAGAAGGTCAAAGCTGTCCGTAGTCTCAGCATCAGTCCTCTCTAGCGCTATGCGGTCTTGCTTTTCTCTGAGTGTCTCTGCCCTCTTCTTCTCACTACTGACCAACTTTCTCTGCTTACTCAGGAAATCCTGATGTATTAATAAATCTTCTCACCTCCACCAGCATCTGGGTAAGTCTCCTTGAGTAATTATCCCTGGATCCATTGGACTACTAGTCTCCACTTGCCAAGTGGCAAAACCTCACCTCTGCCCTGTCTCAGGGTGTGTGGGGAGATGGTGGTGCTGACCAGCCCTGACCTCTGATGTACCCAGAACATCCGCTGTCTCGCTTGTGTGTGTCTCTCTCCTAGGGAAATGGCTTCTCCTCCTCGTCTCCTCTGGTCTGGGTAATTTGGGGGTGGGTGCTTACCATGGCAAATGATAAGAGTTCTTTCGGTTCTGTCACACCTCTCCTCCCTGGGGTGGAGATTGTGAAGGAAAGTCTGTGGCTTTCAGATGGAGCCTCAAACAGTATCCAAAACCACTCCAAGCCCCGTGGCTTCTTCCAGCCCACCCGACTGGATTTCTTCATTGCTTGTGGCGTTTTTTCCTCTCAAGCATTCTGAAGTTGCTCCAGACAGTATAGCCTCTGCCACTTTCCTTCTCTCCTTCCCTGGCCAGTCAGACATGCTTGTGCACATGCAACCTCAGGACACTGGGGAATGTAGCTGGACGCTTATTGCATGGCCCTTGCATGTTCTGTGAACGTACAGACCGCCAGGTCTCCTTCGCCTCGTACAAGCCAATCTGAGTGTCATCCTGGGGCCAGCCAAGGTGTCTTCTCATGCCTATAATTTGTTTCCTGAAAATTTCAGAAATTCATGTGGCCCTTTCTAAGGCTCTGACTCTTCTTCATGACAGTTCTACACACATCTTTTTTCCCATTGTCTATTTTCGTATTTGGTTGATTTTTCTTGGTTCACATTTCTGAGAGAAAAATCTGATTGACTTTATTTACTGTTTAACACATGCCAGGCAATGATTGGCTGCCTTGGACGAGCTGTCACCAAGTTGGAGGGGGGCTGGCGAGAGGAGAAGGGTGTCAAGAACACATCGTGGTCACCCCAGCCTTTTCGAGAACCTGCTGTGTGTACGGTATGCTTTCTGTAGAGGTGCTATTGGTACACAGCGATTGGTATCTCAAATTCATTCATACTTCAAAAAACAAGGTATTTTCTGAAACAGCAACTTGGGACCCTCCCCCCAAGCGGTTTGTTTGTTTGTTTGTTTGTTTTCATTTTAGGGTATGAAAAGTAATGTAGAGTAGAAGAGTGTTTGTGAGACATTTTGTGTTATCGAAGTCTATGTTTTTGTTGCTTAGATGATTCACATATAGATTTAAGCGTCATCAGATTTCACACAGATAAGTAATGATTCACAGCTTTAGAAGAATACTGCTGTGTCCTTTTCTGCTGCCTTTCATAATAAGACTTCAACTGCTCTTAAAACACTAACTAAATCTCATTATCATTATCTCCAGCATGTTAATAGGAAAAACAGGTCTGTAGAACAGTGGCATTTTATGATTAAAAATACATTTATTTAAATGGTTGAGTTACCTCAATTTAAATATTGCCCACTGCTTCCATAATAATAGCAGAAGTTTTTCACAGATGCTTTTTAATGGGTAACCCCTGCTATATCTCTACCAACAGCATAAAACCTTGAATATTACGTCTTGATTTGATACGTGCTAATTGCTTATCAGAAATTACTCAGTTGTAGCCTAGTACTGCTGAAATTACTTCTGAGGAGAAAACTGGGCACTTTTGAAAGGTGCATTAATGCCACGAGGCCACGAGTGTCACATTTAGTATTCTAAAACAGCAACTGTAATGGCCTGACAGAGTCAGTGCTCATCCAAAGACATCCTATGCTTACTCAGAGGAGGCACAGAGAGAATCTGGCCCCAAATGTAGAATTAAAGGCAATAAAATTGCTTAAATCTATTATTAGTTTATTTAAAATCATGAACAGCAATTGCTGTTCTCCAGCTGAATAGATGCACTATTATTCCAATGTAAAAATATCAGATAATTTAAACCTTACTAATTCAGAGTTTTGTGGGGTGATGTGTGTGTACGTGTGTGTGTGTGTGTATGTGTATAAGACTAATGCTCCTGTTTTTGATCTCAAATAAATGAAATTATATTTTGTATCCAACTCTGTGGCATGCTAGTGTCATATTTTGCCTTGAACAATGCTCAAGATATTTTATAGGTAATTAGGTCTATTTAGGATTGAAGTAACCCACTGGGGACACAGGGTGGGTGGCAGTTTGGTGACTGAGATGGCAGTGGCAGCGAAGTAGCCATGTCTGTGGTCCCAAAACTCCAGCATGGCAGGAACGGGTGGGGTGGGCAGAGGGGAGCCGGGGCTGTTGTCCACACAGATGCCTCCCCAGGAGGTGGAAGGGGTAAGGAAACCACAGCAGGCCCTCCCTGGCATGAGGGCTGGGGTGGATGGTACCCGACAAGGAGAGCCCTAAGGGCAAAGGACAGGTTTAGGTGAAATAAAACATTGACTCCCGGTGATAAGGACAGTGGGCAGGAAGGTTTCACGTTTTCCTCCTTATGCCATCATTCCTATAGTATCCATTTGCTTTGTGTAACTACAAAGTCCAGGGGCTCTGCCGCTCTCTCACAGCTCCATTTTCCTTCTGTGGGTCTCATACTCAAGCAGGTGCTTGCTGTGTGATGGGAAAGGTGGTCACCAGCAGCTGCAGACTCACGTGTCCTTATGGCTCACCATCCCTGGGTGGGAGGGGCAACAACACTTCCTCTTCCAGCATCCATACAGCAAATCTCTGGAGTGTCTTTGGTTGGCCCTGCTGGGTCCTGTGCCCATGCTATGGATTCATCATCAGGGAAAGGGAGATAAAAACCAAGACTGGAACACTCCCATCTTGAAGGACAGAGGGGTGCTGGACAGACAAAAACAGCCAATGTGCACAGCAGTTTTCTTCAAGGGCTTATTCTGAGCTGGGATGGGTCTAATTCTAACATGAGTGATATTTTTGTGTAAGGGCTTCTTGAACAGGACGATGCAGGTGCAGCCCCACATTCAGTCTGCTTGTACCCGACTCAAATACCCATCCCCTCCTGCCTGTTCCTTCCCACAATGTCATGCCACTTCCATGCATGGCGCTCCTAAAATAAGCTGGTGTTTTGTGGCAGAAGGCTCTGAATGCCAGGCACAGATGTGTGCACTTAATTTCTTCATCAGTAAGGAAACACTGATAGTTTTTGAGCATAGGGATGAAATGACTGGACTTTTCATCTCCAGGACATCAGTCTGGAAGCCGCGTGCAGGTTGGACTGAGAGAGCAGAGACAGGTGGTGAGGGAAAGAGAGAGGATCCTCCAACAGTAGCGTGGGCAGGAGGGGAGGAGCCTGCACGAAGATGGCTCCGAGGGAAAAGAGAAGGGCACAGGACTGACAGCTGCTTTGGAGATTACGTCTCTCCATTCTTGGAAACTGATTTGATGTTGGGGAGCAACAGAAAGGGAAGTAAATATTTTAAAAACCTAAATTCTCAAGTTTTGGAATTAACACAAGAAGGGGAAATATTGCATTTGGTGTGCAGCGGGCAGTTGGAATATGGATCTGGGACTCAGGAGGGAGGTTAGAGCCAGAGAGAGAGAACTGAATAGAGCAACAGCGGGACTAACAGGAGTAATGGGATTATATCCAAAAGACTGTAGGGAAATAAGGGAAGAGCGAATGGCACTCAGACACCCATTCAAGGAACCCGGGAGCCATCCACGGCTCCTCACCCCCACTTCCCTATATTCCACGTTTCAGACATACCTGATTGTCTATCTTCGAATTTTACTTAGAATCTGTGCACTGCTATCCATGTCTACTTTCTTCACCTCCGTCCAGGCTATGCTGTCTCCTGCCTGGACTACTGGAAGTGCAATGGCTCCTAAACAGTCTCTGCTTCCACTCTTGCCGGCCTCCAACCCATCCTCATATGGCAGTAAGAAGGTTTTCTTAAAGTGTGAATGGGATCACGTCCTCCCACTTCAAAGCCCCTATATGGGCTCACGCTGAGGTTAAAATAAAGTGCAAGCATCATATCGTAGTTGATAAGACCCTTGCCTCTCCCTCCAGCCTTAAGGTACACGGATTCGTTTCTCAGACACTGCACAACACGCTCTCCACCAGCTCTGCACTAACCAGCCCTGGCTCCGCCTCCTCTCCTCACCTCCTCGACTCCAGCGCTGGCTTCTACTCCGCATTCCCTAATCCTCCCTATAACACAGAGCTTTTTAATGCCTGGCCTGGAGAATCATCCTGCAAGAACAGACCCCCTTTGGCCGCCCCCACCCTCTCACCCCAGCACCGCAGCAAGGAGCTGAACAGGAACAAGGCAGAACCCCTGGGCCCCAGCTAGGGCCATAACGCGTGTAAAAATCACCAATCTTTCCCTTTTAAAATGTGCTCCAGTTTTAAAGAATATAATACTAAAAATTGAATTAATTAAAAAAATAAAGAATAAAGGGTTCTTCACTTGACAAAAGGATTCATCTCGAGGTTTCTTAAAATATTGATTTTTTTCTAATATATTCTAAGCTTGAAATTTTATTTTCCACAATTCGGTTCACACAAGTTTTCAATGGTACATCAGTTGCAGAAGATAAAGCATGGCTGTGTTATTCCTGTGTCATACATGGCAAAATTGAGGCACAAAAGCTTGCTGAGAATGACAAAGACAATGGAGAATAGAGTCAAAGTTAGGAACCAGAAAATTGTTAGCATTGAATCTTTGCTCAAATCAAGGACTAATTCCATTTTCCCAATAGTTTCCTTTTTAAAATATAGACTAAACCCCTGCCATTCTTTTCCATACATGAAATGGATTCAAGTATAAAAATCTTGATGAGTTTTTGTATAGCACTGTGTTGAGGATTCCCAGAGACTGGTAATTTTGTTTCTTAGAGTCTTCCCCGACCAACTCTAATGGGGTGCTGGACTGCCCGCACCAAGGCTATTTTTGATAATGTATTTGTGTTTTATCCAACGAGCAACCAGGCAGAGAGGCAAGGCTGGGACAGTTAACTTACATTTCAGAATAATTATGAAAAGTGAATAACAAGTTCTTTTTTTAAATAAAAAAGGAAATGAAATTAAAAACAAGACTGCAATTTAATCTAAGGGACGTGAAATGGCAAACTTGCCCCTGGTGAATTTGGTTCCGGTTCAGTAAGTGTCAACTATCAAAGCAGCAGGGCAAAGGAAGGGGGGAGTATCACTCAACCTCTGAACTCCCTTGCCTTTGTGGGTTTCGTCTGTGCTCCACATTATTTTAAAGGGTTTTTATGTTAACGGATTTCTGTTTATGTTAAAAAAGCTTTTTGTAGATATGGATCTATTTGATGCTAACCAAAGAGCATATGATTGCCGCAGAAGTAATTTATAAGGGGAAAAAACCCCAAATACTTAGATACTTGGATAAGCATACACGAGTAAAAATCGAGATCTAGATTCAAGCCCTGTCTAAACATAACTTCGTCATATTTTTATTTGGGTGGAAAAATTAAAGCTAGTGCTTGCTCAGAAACATTTTCACATTGAGACGGTCTAACCAGCTTGGCTATTCTTTTCACCTTGTCTATCCTCCTGAGTGCACCAGGACAAGGGTGATAAATCCTACTCAGGCCACTGTTGTAAATGAAATCGAAGGCCATGTAAATCCAGGGTTTATATTAACTACCAAGCTTAAGCATCAACGGTCAGTACCCACTCAGATGCCTTTTAGCGACATGAACCACATTTTACTCAAAAACTAGAAGGGAGAAATTCCTCATCACATGCTTTCAGCAGGTAGAAATGATTTATTGGCCCTAAAATGTTTTTAGCGCTACCATGGAAAAATGAAATGATTTTTGACAAAACATTCAATTTTTGCCTTTAAACAAATGTAAGTAATTCCAAATGGAAACTCAATTTTTCCTCTAAGTTTTCACATTGAGGGGCAGGAACAACAATAATAATTATTGTTATTTGAGCTAAACACTGGACAAGTACTTCATGTGTATTATTTGCTTAATCTTCACAACAGTCTCACAAGGTAGGTTTTATTATATCTTTTTCACAGATAAATAAATTAGGGCTCAGATGAGTTAAATATGCCTTACGTCATGCAGGTAATAAGTCGTCAGTTCAGGATTCAAATCCTGGCTTCTGCTATTTCACACTACTTCTCCTGGAATGGAGTTCCAGTCTTGTTATGAGAGAAATTACATTGCTTCATGTCCCACATCTGATCTTTATCTATTAGTCTTCTTTAAAAAGGAGACTAGATAACAATGTTCAGCTCTGACATTTGATTTTATCCTAAAAGTGGCCACATTGGATGGCTGTGCCATCTGTGGATGTCAGGTTACTCTCTGTCCCAAATTGCTCTTCCTCTCTTACCTCACGTGACCTTACTTGTTATATGTTAGAAACTGGTTCTATCCTATCCCTTTTTTCCTCCCGTGTTTAGTTTTCTAACGTACCATCTACAAAAGATATAGCAGCTTTACAACCATGAAAAGTTGTATGTACGTGGGATTATAAATCTAATGAGTTTTTAGGTAACCTTTTTACTAAAATATAACGTACTTATTATAAAGGGCACACAGCAAAAGTTTATAGCTCAGTGAGTCTTCTCAAAGTGAACACACCCATATAACCAGCACCAAGATTAAGAAATAGAATATTATCAGTAAATTAAATGATATTTTAACTGCTGAATAGAATATTCCTATTTCAAAATTTATGTAAATAATCTCTTTGTACAGGTAGAAAAACGCATTTGAAAAGTGTTTCATTATGCCTTACTTTGTGTCTTATGTATTCTGATTTTCGTACCTGTGTTTTCTTAAACCCACAATGCATTGAAAGAGAACCCAATGATACGAAGGCCTCTCCCGCTCAAACCCCACATCAAAACTCAGCATCATACAATCTTTGGACTGCTTTCTCCTGGTTATTAACTTACAAACTGTCTTTTTGTAGTAAATGCCTAGCAAAGACACTTCTGTTTTGAATTTTTAAAATGTGCTTATTTTCAAGAAGCAACTCCTGTGTGAGGACTTTTTCCTTTTGCTCACCGAGGGGTCAGAGTTGATATTCGCAGAAGAAAGGTCCCAGCCAAAGCCCGCTTGTTTTCTTCTCTGACTCGTCAAGATATGGGACATTTACTTCTGAATATGGGATATTAAACATAATTTGAAAACTCTTTTACTTTTTCTCCATGCTTTATTGTTAGCTTTCATACCACCGGTGGAAGATCTGTTGCCATCGCATGTGGTAGAGCAAGCTTTGGTTCTGTTAGAGACTTAGCGGCAGGCCTCCAGCGTTGATGGAAAAGTGTGCATGTTTCTGAGAGTCAGGCTCCACACCCGAAGGGAGTCTGTTCTGTTTCAGTGATGAGTCACGTGGGAAGTTGCAGATGGTGCAGAGTGACGTTTCAAAGCTGTGAAAAGATACTAACGGAGCCAAGATTGAAGATTAACATAAGAAGGTGATTGGAGTAGGTAGATGAATCTGAATTAAATATTTTAGGACAAAAAATGCTCCAACTTCTAGTTGTAACACTTAGTATTGGACAATCTCAAGGAAGACTCATTTTCTTGTGCCAAATGGTGTCTTCTGTTAGACAATTCTTAAGTCGTCAAGACTTGCACATAGAATGTGGCATTACAATGGCTCTCAAATGTGGCTGCATTAGAATTTCCTGGGGACCGTGATAAAAATACAGATACCTGGGTAACAGCCTAAACTACTGATGGAGAATCTGTGAGGTTGCAACCCAGGCATCTGTTTTTGAAAGGCTCCCCTAGTGATTTTCATTCTCTCCAAAGTCCTCAGTATTGGGTCAATACCCCATGCATAATTATTGTGGGAAAGTAAAATTGAATTTTAGAATCCAAAAGAACTTTAGACATCATTTTTCATGGGAAGAGCCTGAGGCCAGTGGATAGGTGATTTGGGCCCTGCCACCCAGTAACATAGTCACAGTGCCAGAGCTGGAAGAAAGTGCTCTGACAGCCAGCTTAGCTTTTATTGCACTGTACAATATTCCTATCTTCCATCTCTAATTTAAAATCCAATTATATAGTGTCTAGTTATCTTTTTGTTTTACACTATACTTATTTTATGCACAAAACAGAAATTTAGAAAATATGGATGCAAAGAAAGTAAGTTACTATTTTAGTGTGTTGGACTCTTTTTGTGTTTTGTACATGTTATTTTTTATACAGTTATGATTTATATGTAATTTTGTATCCTGCTTAGGTTTTTTTTAATGCTATGATAACCTTGGTTTTACAGTAACAGTAAGCTGTTACTAAAGGTAGTTTCATGTTGAAACCAAGTTTATCAATGTTGTAAAAGCTGCAGTGGTTGCTAAGAGAAACTGATACTTTGTTCCCATAGGAACCATTGTTTTAAAATGAGAAGTATAGAATCTCTACCTTCAAAGGATAAAAACTTAGGTTTGGAATGGGAAGTATTTCACCCTTCCTTTAAAAAGGTGAAAATTACTATTTTCTGGTTGGAAATGTATAGTCATGGGGTTGCAATCTCCTGAATAGGTGAAAATGTTCTAGGTGGCTATTTTATTTTTCTTCCTGCTTCCCTTATGTTGATGGAGGTACATGGTGATGCATGGCAGCAGGGTGAAGGAAGACGAGTCTAACTACCTGCAGTAGGAAAGACAAACCTACACTTTCCATTTGATAATATCTAAGCTGGCAGTTTGGTTTTCTTTTTAGAGAAGGGAACAAAGAGATGGGATTTTTACACCAAGCTGCTCTGGAACATTTAAGTATTAGCATAAATTTTCCCTCCTGGTGTTGCTCTTAACTTTAAGTTAAAGGTAATGATTGGGAGTAGGTGGGAAAAAAATCTGCTTCATTCTGATCAGAAACCAAGGATCATAATAAGGTGGAATTGATAACAATTGTAGTTGTAAACTCAGTGGTAGGCACCATTCCCTGAACCTCACTTTGAGTAATATAATTCTCTGTTGCCCACAGCCAGCGGGATTGACTGCTTTACCTGCCCTGATTCTTCACGCCTCTAGCGGTGTTCCCTGAGTCTCGCAAAAAAAAAAAAAAAAAAAAAAAATACTTGAACTCCAGTCATTGTCTCAGAGTCTGCTTCTAAGAGTACAAATTCAGACACATACTAAAAAGTCCAAAGAAAGATTATGAAAATGAAATCTATTGAATGGTACTTCCAAACAAGTTGGAATTATCCCTGAGTCAGATGCATACAAACACACTCAATGCAGTTGTTCATGTATTCAGTTTACACTTGTGATGGATGCTATGTTGCACCCCACTCCCTCCAGGAAGGAAGGGCTTACTCCACCCAGCTGTTGGGAGTGCTGCTGGCAGACAGCCCTCAGCAGGGAACTGGCAGTGCTGCTTCAGGAGGACATCAGGTGAAGAAAACTGCTTCTTTCAAGGTCAGACCTCCTTCCCAGAGTGGCCCTCATTTGGAGACAGATTTAAGTAAAACTATGAAGGCCCGACGCTCTCAACTCATTTACACAGTTCTGAAGATTATTCCACTTTTGAAATTTCCCATTAGGTCAGATGAGGCATTCCATGGAGACTGCACCGAGGCTCGACTCCTCCCTCTGCCCAAGCCTGCTTCTTTCCCTTCCTCAAGTGCTGATCTCGGGAACACTCTCTAAAGAACCTTCTGCACACCCATCTCAATCTCAACGGCTGTTTCCCCAGGAACCCAACCTGTGCTGTATTGATTCAGCGCCTGCTGTGTGCTAGACACTGTTCTAGGTGGTGAGGGGTAGAGTGGAGACCAAGCCAACTTTCTGCGCTTACATTTAATTAGGAAGAAATTCTCATTCTAGAACAAAGGTCAGCAAACATGTTTTACTGTAAAGGGCCAGATAGCAAACATTTTAGGCTTTGTGGACCATATGGTTCTCAGTCACAACTACTCAAATATGCCACTGTTAAACCAAAAAACAGCCTTACAAATATGAAATGAATGGACGTGCTGTGTTCCAATAAAACTTTATTTACAAAATAACAAGCTAGTTGGACTCGGCCCACGGGTCATGATTTTCTGACTTCTGTTTTAGAGAGGAGGAAACAAGGAAACAATTAAACAAGAAAACATTAAATAGTGATAAGTGCCAGAAAAGAAATAAATTACGGTGATATGATAAGGAAACACTGCTATTTATTTTTTAATTAAAATAATTTTTTTCAAGTACGTAATATATTCATATGATTCAAAATCCAAAAGGATTGAAAAAGTATTCATTTAAAAGTATATGTTCTGGTTTACTTTGACCCCCAATGGTATAATTTTATTTTTATACTTTTGTGTTTCTTTTCAATGTTTCTTAATGCAAATATAAACAATTACAAATATATTTTCTTATCCCTTCCACCTTTTATACAAAGGTTAGCACACAGTGTACCCTGTTTTGCCCCTCACTGTTATTCACTTAACATATCCTGGAGATCTTTCAATATCAATAGAGAGCACCCCTGTTTGTTTTTATGTAACTGAGGACAGACATACCTTGGAGATACTGCAGGTTCAGTTCCAGACCACCCAATAAAGCTTATAATGCAATAAAGTGAGACACCCTATTTTTTTGGCTTCCCAGTGCATATGAAAATCATGTTTATACTAATCTATAGTCCATTAAGTATACAGTGACATTATGTCTAAAAACCAATGTGCATACCTTAATTAAAAAATACTTTATTGCTAAACAAGCTAACAATCATCTGAGCCTTCAGTGAGTTATAATCTTTTTGCTGGCAGAGGGTCTTGCCTTGTTGTTGATGGTTGCTGACTGATCAGGGTGGTGGTTGCTGAAGGTTGGGGTGGCTGTGTCAGTTTCTTAAAATAGGACAACAGTGAAGTTTGCCACATCAATTGACTCTTCCTTTCACGAAAGATTTATTTTCGATTCCTTTCAAGAAAGATTTCTCTGTTTGATGGTATTTTACCCACAGTAGAATTTCTTTCAAAATTGGAGTCAATGCTCTACAACCCTGCCTCTGCTGTATCAGTTAAGTTTATGGGATATTCTAAATCATGTGTTGTCGTTTCAGCAATGTTCACAGCATCTTTACCAGGAGTAGATTCCATCTCATGAAACCACACTCTTTGATCATCCATAAGAAGCAATTCCTCATCTATTCAAGTTTTATTATGAGATTGCAGCAATTTAGTCCCATCTTCAGGCTCTAGTTCTTCTGGTTCTTTTGTTACTTCCACCACATCTGCAGTTACTTCCTCCACTGAAGTCTTGAACTCTTCAACATCATCCATGAGGGTTGGGACCAACTTCTTCCAAACTCCTGTTAATATTGATATTAATATTTTGAGCTCCTCTTGTGAATAACGAATGTTCTTAACGGCATCTAGAATGGTGAATCTTTTCCAGAAGGTTTTCAATTTACTTTTCCCAGAGCCCTCAGAAGAATCACTACCTATGGCAGGTATAGCCTTATAAAATATATATCTTAAATAAGAAGTCTTGAAAATTGAAATTACTGCTTGATTCATAGGGCTGCAGAATAGAGCTTGTGTTAGCAGGCATGAAAAGGACATTGATTTCCTTATATGTCTCCATCAGAGCTCTTGGGTGACGAGGTGCATTGTCAATGGATAGTAATATTTTGAAAGGAAACTTTTTTCCTGAGCAGTTGGTTTCAACAGTGGTTTAAAATATTCAATAAACCATGCTGTTAACAGATGCACTGTTATCCAGGCTTTGTTGTTCCATTTATAGAGCATAGGCAGAGATGATTTAGCATAATTCTTAAGGGCCCTAGGATTTTCAGCATGGTAAATGAGCACTGGTTTCAACTTAAAATTGCCAGCTGCATTAGCCCCTAACAAGAAAGCCTGTCCTTTGAAGCTTTGAAGCTAGGCATTGACTTCTCTTCTCCAGCAATGAAAGTCCTAGATGGCATGTTCTAATAAAAGGCTGTTTTGTCTACATTGAAAATATGTTTGGAGTAGCCTGCTCATTAATTATCTTAGTTAGATCTTTTGAATAATTTGCTGCAATTTTTACATTAACTCTTGCTGCTTAACTTTGCACTTTTAAAAAATTAACATACTAATTGTACGTATTTATGGGGTACGTAGTAATGTTTCAATACATATAATGTACAGTGATCAGATTATCACATTATACTATTTTTTTTTGAGACAGAATCTCAGTCTGTTGCCTGGGCCAGAGTGCCGTGGCATCAGCCTAGCTCACAGCAACCTCAAACTCCTGGGCTCAAGAGATCCTTCTGCCTCAGCCTCACGAGTAGCTGGGACTACAAGCATGTGCCACCATGCGTGGCTAATTTTTCCTATATATTTTTAGTTGGCCAATTAATTTCTTTGTATTTTTAGTAGAGGTGGGGTCTCACTCTTGCTCAGGCTCGTTTCAAACTCCTGACCTTGAGCAATCTGCCCACCTCGGCCTCCCAGAGTGCTAGTATTATAGGTGTGAGCCATCGTGCCCGGCCACATTGTACTTTTATGATGTTCTGGAGATGACCTTTTTTCTTAAACCTCATGAACCAACCTCTGCCAACTTCAAACTTTTCTTCTGCAGCTTCCTCACCTCTCTCAGCCTTCACAGAATTGAAAAGAGTTAGGGCTTTGCTCTGGATTAGGCTTTGGTTTAAGGGAATGTTGTGACTGGTTTGAGCTTCTATCCAGACTACTCATACAGCAATAAGGTTGTTTCTCTTTCTTATCATTCATGTGTTCACTGGAGTAGCACTTTTCCTTTGTATTCACAACTTGGCTAACTGTTTGGCCCAAGAGGCCCAGCTTCCAGCCTATCTCAGCTTTTGACATGTGACTCTTCCTTTCACTTTAACATTATAAAAGTAAGTTATTAATTGGCCTAATTTCAATATCATTGTGTCTCGGTGAATAGGGAGATCCAAGGAGGGAGAGAGATAGGGAATGGCCAGTCAGTGGAGCAGTCAGAACATATACGATATTTATAGATTAAGTTCACTATCGTACATGGATGTGGGTTATTACAATTACAGTAGTAACATCAAAGATCACTGATCACAGCTGACCATAATAGATATAATGATAAAGAAAAAGTTTGAAATATTGTGAGCGTTACCAAAATGTGACACAGAGAAATGAAGTGAGCATATAATGTTGGAAAAATGGCCCCAGTAGACTTGCTCAATGCAGGGTGCCACAGTTGCAAAAAATTGCAATATTTGTGAAGCACAGTAAAGTACAATAAAATGAGGTATGCCGGCACTATTCTTAATATGAGTATTAGAAATGATTTAATCAATTCCCTATTGTATTATTTTGAGCATCCCAAAACCAAAAATCTGAAATCCAAGATGCTCCTAAATCCAAAACTTTTTGAATGATGATGTGACACTAAAAATAAGTGTTCACTGGAGCATTTCCAATTTTGGATTTTCAGATTTGGGATGTTCAACCAGTGAGTATAATGAAAATATTCCAAAATCCAAAAAAATTCTAAATCCAAAACACTTCCTGTCCCAAGCATTACAAATACGGGATACTCAACCTGCATATAGGAAGTGATTTATTATAAAAATTGAGTCCTGTGATTATGGAGGCTGACAAGTCCCAAGATCTGTTGGGCCAGTCTACAAGCTGGAGACTAGGTAAGCTGACGGTGTAGTTCCAGTCTGGAGCCCAACAGGCTCAAGACCCAGGAAAAGCCAATGTTTTAGTTCAAATCTGAAGGCAGGAAAAAGCCAATATCCCAATTTGAAGGTTATCAGGCAGGAGGAATTCTTTCTTACTTGGGAGAGGGTCCATCTTTTTGTTCTGTTTAGACCCTCATTCAACTGAGTGGATGAGGCCCACCCACATTAGAGAGGGGAAGCTTGCTTTATTGAGTCTACTGATTTAAGTGTTAATCTCATCCAAAACACTTTCACCGTAACAGCCAGAATAATGTTTGGTTATATGTATGGGCACCCTGTGGCCCAGTCAGGTTAACATATTAATTTTATACCTTTATACCTATTAATAAGTACTTCAGTAGTTTTCAAACTTTTGCTATTACAAATAATACTACAATGAACAACCTTGTACATACATCATTTCAGAAACACATAGGTATATCCACCTATAGGATAAATTCCCAGAAATGACATTACTGGATCATAGCAAAAAACTTTGATAGGGATTGTCCTATTGCCATCCATGAGATTTATTCTAATTTGCAGTCCCCCCAGCATATGTAAGTGGTTATTTCCCCGCAGCCCTGCCAACCTAGACTGGAACTACACCATTAGCTCTCCTAGTCTCCAGCTTGCAACTGGCCCAACAGATCTTGGGACTTGTCAGCCTCTATAATCACATGATGCAATTATATTATCAAACTTTGGGTTTTTTTTTTTTTTTTGCCAGTTTGATAGGTGAGAATGGTATCATCATATAACTTTAATTTTGAATTGTTCTTTATATGAGTAAGGTTGCACATCTTTTCATATGGTTTAGGACCATTTGTATTTTTTTCTTTGTGGATTTTCTGTTCACACCCTTTGTTCAGTTTCTATCAGGTTATTGGACTTTTCTCCTTTCTAAGATTCTGTCAACATTGAGGAGTTTGGCCCTTTGCAATATAGGTTGCAAACATTTTCTTAGTTTGTCATTTGTATGTTGTGTGTATGTTGCTTTTGTGTCCATATGTATCAATCTTTTCTTTAATGGCTTCTGAATTTTGAGCTGGAAAGGTCTTTGAGGGGCCCTGTAGATGGGGAGAGACACACTCCAACTCCTTGCTTATGCACTGGGGAAACATTTGCGGAAGGGTTGCTAACCATGCTGAGGTAGGCACTGTGGAAAACCGGAATGTACATAGCTGAACCCAAATGAGAAGGGAAACTAAAGATAGATTTTGACCTAATACGAACATTAAAAGTGAGGTGAACAAATAGTATCAGAAAATCACACATAATGAAAGGAATTATATTGATTCTAGACTTGAGAAATACAATCTCTTTGAGGGAAAACGTTACGGTGTGTCATAATTCCTCCACCTGCACTAGGAATGCATAGATTTAATATAAGTTTTGATAAATACAACTTGACTAATTTAAAATTGATTCAAAAATCTTGCTGTTTCATCTTCATAAATTGAAAAGCAGATTTGCTTATACTGGTAGCCTTTTATGGTACTTGAATAGTGTGGTCTGACTACTTTTAGAAATGAATAATGGATTAAAAGTACACTTTGCAGCTTACATTAGTTACTTTTGTAATGCAAAATAGAAGCATGATAATGTACTATTCAGCATGCTTTAATATGATTTATACATACACTACACAGCATAAGTAATTCATTATGCCCTTCACGGTACATTTCCTGGGTACAGAAGCTCATGTTTACCAGTATTTCATCTCATAATCAGGTTGTCTTGTGGAGGGGCCTGGAACCATGAGTGATGATGCTGTGCTTCCCTTGCCCCTGACTCGTTCAATGACCTTAGGCAAATAGTCTTCTGGATCTGGGGTTGGGTGCTTGTAAAAGTGGGTGAATAACACTTTATAAATCCAACCTAGAAGAAGGGGCTGTCGACTAATTACTTTCAGACTGTAAACAGCTTTGAAGTCTGGAATTAAAACAGACTTCACAGTGTAATAATTATTATTCCAAGAAATTATCCTACTTTGGAAATAATACTCTATGGTGGTCATTTATATACGGCAACAGTTCATTTCAGTGCATTTGGGAAAGAAATCCTCTATGGCTTCGTCAATAGCACCTTGTCACATACTGTATTTTTCTTTTGTGTAAAGTGTGGATTTACTGAAAAGCAGAGGTGATGGCCTTGGAAGTCAGCTGCCTTTAAAGCCAATTTCAGCCAATTTCATTCCAGTTTTAGAATGATCATGTGCAGGTTTCACTGAATCTTGTCAGTTGGAAGTAGGGGGGTGGTTCTAAGAAGTAAAGCTGCCCCTAACATTTGTGGGATCCAGGTACAAATGGAGGTCCACATATCATATGTTTAAATATTTAAATGGTATAGATCAAGCTAACAGACCGTTAAATAAAATATGTTCTGTCTTCTTACCTTGGCAAATATATCTTCATAATGACCTGGAAGGCCAGGTTTGAATTTTAGGTTTCTTTGAAGGTCTTGGAAAATTTAAAAATCACATTTCTCCCTTCATTTCTGTTTATCTGGTGTCAGTATGATAGTCACCAGTAATGGTCTCTAGACCAAAAGTTGAACTCCACCCCCTTGAGATGTTTCAAACTCTGTACTTATTTATGATATGCAAATCGTGTTTCTTTTTTTAATAATGCTGATGACTGTCTCCATGAAAATGCGTATCATTAAAATAACTGAAACCTCTAAAATAGTGAGACTTGTGCCTGTGATAAATGCTTTGACACAATTTGATTCCTTTGACAGTCTACATTTTGACCTGGTTTATTTAAATTCTACTAGAAACATAATTTTCACATCAAACTCTCATTGTGAATTGTAGGACAAGTAAAATATGCAAGTTTTGCACACAAACTTATTTTTTGTCTGACACATGAACCGTTCTTTCAGATTCGAAGGAGTCTTACTGGTCAAATAGATCTAACAATAGGAATGAGATAATAGAAAAATTTATATCCTTAGAGAATGCACCTTAAGCAGTTTATTTTATAGCTGATATTTTTATTTTTGCTTGGGTATACGATTCTTGTTTGTTAAGACTCCACTTTCTTTGTTAAAATGTAAAATGCATATTGGGCAAATGCTCCGGGGCAATTTGCATAAAAAGTGATGACAAAGAGCAATTAGTACTTCATTATTATGCAGTGAAATGCTACTTTGCTCAAAAGTGACTGTAGTTTCTCCCCCCAACCCCCTTATAAATCTGGTAAAGCATTGTTCTAAAAATAGTACTTAAGAAACCTCTGTTTGTAAATCAGCGTCTTTGCCTTTCCACTGGCAATGGGGAGGGGCGGAATGCAAGCACTAAATAGAGTTATTACCCCAGATCTTCATAATGAAAAACAAGTACCAGAATTCTGTTAGATAAGTCAGAAGATTTTAGTGTCTCATCAAATTAGATCCATATCGTATTTTACCCCTTGGGATCTGTTTTGAAAGCAGATTCAGTCACACACTCTTAGCAACATCCCCTTCGTCCCAACACACATACTCTCTCGTGCACACACTCAGAAACAGGGTCATGCCACACACAGCTACACTGCAGAGAACAAACAGTCCCAAGGTATCTCTGGTTAGGAAGGCTTGATTTTTGAGTACAGATTTCATTACCATGAAATTCCTTTAGGGCAAAAAAGAATTGCATCAAAGAAGCTGTGCAGGGAAGCAGACTTTGTAAATGTTCATCCCATTACCTGTGTTATAAGGTGCTTCTCTGTCTTTAATTTGGCAGGAAATGCTCATTTTTTTGGTTTTGTTTCATTTTTTGTTTCTCTTGTTGAGCCAACACATTATCTAAAACTTTGCAAGCCAAAATATGCCAGCACTCTGTGTGTGTGTGTGTGTGTGTGAGAGAGACAGAGAGAGAGAGAGAGAGAGAGAGAGAGAGAGAGAGAGAGAGAGAGAGAGAGAAAGAACCAAGTAGTTGGATACTGGCAGGATGAGAAGGAAAATGTGGGAAACTACCAGACCTTTGGAAATAACCTCATGAGGATGGAGAGGGACATGGATTATACTATTTTTAGTTGGGAGTCCCAAAGCAGGCTTAGTGGGGAAGATGAGAGTGAGGCGGAGGTGGGAGCTTGGTAAATATTGCCCTATTCTTGGTGCCCCCATATCCCACCGGCACTCTTCAGGCCAGGTCAGATCAATGCAATTCCTTCAGCCACCACGTGTCCAGCTGGCTTGGCTCCAAGATGGCTGACCTAAACCTGCTTTGCTATCCTAAGGGGTATCTTAAATCCCAGGAGGCTGGGTCAGTTCAAGGGATTTCTATCATCTGCAATTAAGTCTCAGGGGCTCAGGGATGTGTGGCACATCTCTGAGACAGGAGAGGTGGGGATATCCCCTTAGGCGCATTGCTTTGTAAGCATAAGTAGCTTGCACAACTAAAAGTCCTTCACCCAGCCCAGACTTTATTTGCTTTCTCTTCTGTTCCTGTTCTCCTCAGGCCACCAGTGAAAAGAATGCAAGGTCACATAGCTCATACCATTTTAGGGATGCATTGTCTAACCTGGAGGTAATGTATGATCATTTTATACACTACCACAGATTCATTATTCATACAATTTTCTGTTAATTTTTAATGCATCCAAGTTCCTACTTATTTAACATATAATGCAATTGGCCAGACATCTTCATAAAGCTACGAAAAGTGGTTCTGAAGTACTCTTCCCTATATAGCCTCCCAATCTACTAACCTGCTGATGAGACAGTATCACTCTTAATCATTAGTGGGACTCCCATGATTTGGATGGCTTTCTTTGAAGGAAGTACCTGGCCTACAGTGCTGTTTGGGTGGGGTGTCCAAGCCAGATCCCATTTCTGTCCCTCAGGGCACTACCCTACTCTCTACCCATCCTGTGAGGTTGACCAGATATCCAGAGGAGCTGAACCTCATACCTATGGGATCATCCTAGGGCCACAATGGGGGGTTCAAGAGAGCAGCCTGGTGAGCCTATGTTCCCACTGACACTGTCTAACAAGTTATTTCTTTAGTGAGACTGCATAAGATTGGACCTCTAGAATGGTGTTGACAGGCTGATTTTGGGTAACTCTCATTCATGAAGGATGAAGAAGAGAAGTTTTGCATGCACTGATTGGGCAGTAAACAAATACTCATTATTCTAAATTTTCATCAGTAAATCATTATACCTCAAGTGGGCCTATTTTCTAATCAAATTATTTGCCTAGGGCTTTCACTCTTCAGGGGTAGTCCTGCCCTAGGGAACCACTGTAGGTTCTTGAACAGAGGCTGATGTAGACTGAATAGTTAGAGGGGGAGATATGGGAACCGAGGAAGAACAGATAGATCCATGGCACTAACAGGGCTGAGGAGAAGCCAGTGTGGTGGGGTGAGATTACTCTAAACTGAGATTCATGGGATCTGGGTTCTCCTTCTGGCCCTGTCATTACTCAGCTCTATGTTCTATGTCAAGTCTCTCAACATCTTTCTGTCTCTGTTTCTTCATCTATAAAATGAGGGAGTTCAATAGGATTGTCTTAGATAGTGGCTCTTAAACCTGACTTTGTAGCAGAAAACACAGAGAAGCTGTTGGGGGAAAAAATACTACTTCCTAAGCAGCCCTTTCACCAAGCATCAGATCTGTAAGTCTGGGGGTGGGGCTTGGGGTTGTGTATTTTTTCTAAGTTCCCAATAGATGTTGGCACACAGCAAGGACTAATCTTTATTTCTCTTAGGAGTCTCCTGGCTCTAAAGGTTTGGCATTCTAATGTAGGGCTGAGACAACCAAGGCCTCTATGTGATACTGGCGGAGTCTATAAAGGTAAGACGTGAAGAAACATTTTAATAAAATGCTGGAGTTGGTAAAAATAATGGCTCGTGTATTCACTGTGTGCCAGATATCATTCCAAGCACTTTCCACACGTGGCCTGTTCTAGCCTCACATCACCCATTTGTTATTCACACTCTTGAGAGGAGAAAACTGAATCAGAGAAAGGCTAAATACCTAGCTGAGGTTAAATGTTAACATTTTTGGCAAAATGGGTAGAGAAGCTGGAGAAGTGGGAGGAATCATAGGTATTTCCATGATTTTGAGGCTTGGAGGAAAGGGAACACAATTTGGATGGTTTTGTGGTTTGTTGACTTGCTTTTTTTCATTTTTTCATTAGTTATAGTGTGAGGGCATTGAGGAATGAGTGTCTAATTAGCTATGACAGTGAGTTGCCTAAGTAGAAATGTCCTGGAAAGACTTGAGGTACCTCCTGAAGATCAGATGAGAGGTTGGGCCAGAGGTTATGGGTTTGGGAGGCATTAGAGAGATAACAGGTGCAGTTGTGTGAGCTCCACAGCCTCCTAACCTCCAGGACAGAGTGTGCAGAATTTCTTAAGAGAACCAGCTTGGGACGGAGAGCTCCGTGGGCAAGACTCCAGCATCAACTCAGCAGCTACAACCCCCAGCCACTTTTGAAGAGCTGTTCTATTATACAGTTTGGTCAGCAGCTCAGCTCCATATTTTCACCTACCAGAATGTTCAGATCAATACTTCTAGTCCTTATGATTTACTGGACCTGAATTTCTCTAACTGCTCCATTAACTCTTTGGAAAGGTTTCTCCCTCTGTTAGCACTGGATCATGATTTTCCATAAAATTTGCCCTTGAGCAAGCAATTCTCTCTCATCATTCTCACTAAGGAAATTGTCTTACTTTTTTTTCTCCTAACCTCTTCATCCTTCCTCACTTTCTTAAGAGCTCTGTTTCATGAAGCTGCATTTTGCCTGCTAATTAGTGTTTTTGAATAAACACTTGCTACTGAGTTTGGAATCTATGGGGTTTTTCCTCATGCTGGTTTGTGAGTTCCTAATCCTTCATGTCAGTTAATATTTTCCCAACCTGGTTATTAAATTTAGGATCTTGTTGTTCCTCTGTTCATGCAGTGGAGACATTTTGGCACTGAAGGGCTTGGCGCTGTGGCCCAGCCCCTGCGTGCTCAGTCCTGTGCTCATGCTCAGGGTGTTGTTCCCTGCATGCTGGGCACAGAGGGGCCTGGTGGCCAGACAGCCTGTTCTGAAAGGTGAATTCACTCACAATGTGCCCCTTTGTTCAAGGGAATGTTTTGTTCCTCTGATCTTCAGCTTCAGCATCATGAACAAGCATTTGTCAAGCCCCTAATTGCCCAGAGTGCTGCACTAAGCACTCCACAAAGAGAGCTTCACAGCCACAGCATGGGTGAGTGGAATAGAGACAGGCCTGAGTATGGAGAAAATTGCAATGGCTGTAGCCCTTGTCCACAGAGTCCTGCAATTCAACAGAAAAATGATGTCCTTCAGGTATCCCCAGTGATGCTGAGATACGTGAGGCACATGGAAGAAGCAGGACATGCGGCAGTGGTGAAGGTATAGATAGATTCCCCAACCCCATCCCAGAGGAGAGGAAGGGGAAACTTGATGGTTAATGTTACCTGTCAACTGGACTGAGCTACAGGATGCCCAGAGGGCTGGTAGAACATTATTTCTGGGTGTGTCTGTGAGGATACTTCCAGAAGGGATTAGCATTTAAATCTGTGAACTGAGTAAAGCAGATGGCCCTCCTTAATGTAGGTGGGCACCATCCAGTCTGTGGAGGACCTGAATAGAACAAAAAGGCAGAGGAATGGCAGCAAATTCACCTTCTCTTTTTGAGCTGGGACCTCTGTCTCCTCCTGCCCTCAGACATCAGTGCCCCCAGTTCTCAGGCCCTCAAACTCAGACCAGGACTTACACTGGCAGAGTGTGGAACTTCTCAGTCTCCATAATTATATTAGCCAATTCTCGTAATAAATCTCCTATTGGTTCTGTTTCTCTGGAGAACCCTGACTAATACAAATTTTGGTACCAAGAATGTTAGTTCTAAAGGAACAGAATTTTAAGGATGAGTTTTCTGAATTGGTTCTGGAATTGGCTCCACAGTCTTATTAGATTTAAGGATGCTAATGTGTCTATTTCCAGTAGTAAAGACGGCACTGATAGTCCATGGCATGTGAACTGTTTATAGAGGTATGTGAAATACCTGCATTGGATATTCCTAATCAACCACTTGTAAGAAGCAAGGAGATA
The DNA here is from genome assembly GCA_963574885.1 of Lepilemur ruficaudatus. Lineage (NCBI taxonomy): Eukaryota > Metazoa > Chordata > Mammalia > Primates > Lepilemuridae > Lepilemur > Lepilemur ruficaudatus. The sequence continues at coordinate 48,876 of CAUYRT010023203.1, forward strand.
AGTGACTCTGTATATGATACTTTTGAACATTTTTAGAAACTTATGGACTATAATGGTATTGGCTGTTTCCTCCTAGGGTCACTGGACAAAGTGGTGAAAGAAAAGGATGAGCTGAGGAATTCGAATTTCCAGCTGAAGTGCTGCATAAATAACCTAAGAGCTTCTAGGTGTGTAGCTGCAGGGCAGAAACTGCTGAAAATCAAATGCAGACACTCATCCTGCGATTGGCTGAATTACAAGGCATGTAGAACTCCAGGCCTCATAGAGTGTCCCCTGTTAAAATGAAAACATTGATTTGGGAAAAAATAGGATCCTGTAAGTTGGATGAGGATGTGTGGGAAGACCTAAATGAAGCTAAGAACATTGAGCCCCTAAATTCTGATGAGTCTCTGTCAGGATGTCAGCTTTCCCATCTCCAGCAGAATTGGCTCCTACCTGCAGCCAAAACTGTCATTCATGGACTTAAAGAATGCCTTATCCACTGCTGTGGTATTCCACACAGCACTGCTTCTTATCAAGGAACTCTTCACAGTAAAATAAGTGTGGCGATGGGTCCATGCTCATGGAATTCACTGGCTTCACCATCTTCCCCGCCATCCTGAAGCAGCTGGCTTGATAGAATGGTGGAATGGCCTTTAGAAGGTTCAGTAACAGCACCAGCTAGGTAGTAATACCATGCAGGGCTGGAGCAAGGTTCTCCAGAAGGCTGTATATCCTCTGAATCAGTGTCCAAAATATGGTACTGTTTCTCTGATAGCCAAGATTCATAAGTCCAGGAATCAAGGGGTGGAAATGAGAGTGAAACAACTCACTAACAACCCTAGTGACCCACTAGCAAAATTCTTGCTTCTTGTTCCTGAGTCTTTATGTTTTGCGGGCCTAGAGGTCTTAGTTCCAGAGGGAGGAATGCTTCTACCAGGGGATTCAACAATGATTTCGTTGAAGTGGAAGTTAAGACTGAACCTGGCCACTTTGGGCTCCTCATGCCTGAGTCAATAGGTAAAGAAAGGAGTTACAGTGTTGCTGGTGTGATTGATCAGGACTGCCAGGGGAAGTGGATTACCATCCACATGGAGGTAAGGAAGAGTGTGTCTGGAATACAGGTGCTCCCTTAGGGTGTCTCTCAGTAGACGCCTGTGATTAAGTTCAATGGGAAACTACAACAACTCAATCCAGGAAAGACTATTAATGGCCCAGATCTTTCAGGAATGAAGGTTTGGGTCATCCTGCCAGACAAAGAACCCTGACCAGCTGAGGGACTTGCAGAAGGCAAAGGGAATAGAGAATGGGTAGTAGAAAGAGTTATTATATAAATACTAGCTACAACCACATGGCCAGTTACAAAAATGAAGACTGTAATTGTCATGATTATGTGCTTATTTTGTTATGAATACATTTGCATGTGTATACATACACATAATAAGCAAATATCTTTGTTTTCTTTCTCTCTTATTCCCTTATCATGTAACATAAGATGTATTGATTTTATACCAATCAATATTAAAGTATTGTTAATTTTACATCATGGTATTTAAGTTACAGGCTATCAAGAGGAGAGTAAACATCACTCAAGGACTTTACCTCCTCTTCTGGGGAAGGGAGTACTGCATTTTTGGTGTATGCAGGACAGTCGTACCATGTTAGTGGACTTATTACCTTGTTATTGTCTTTATTTGGAGATTAAGTATAAAGAGATGCATATAGGTGTCAAGCTGATAAAGGGTGAACTTGGGGTGGTTAATTTTCTGTGTCAACTTGACTGGGCTAAGGGATGCCCAAATAGCTGGTAAAACTATTTCTGGGTGTATCTGTGAGGGTGGGTCCAGAAGAGAGTAGCATTTGACTTGGTGAACTGAGTAAAGCAGATGGCCCTCCCTCATGTAGGTGGGCACCATCCAATCTGTGGAGGATCTGAATAGAATAAAAAGGCAGAGGAATGGCAAGTTTGTGCTCTGTTTTTGAACTGGGACATTCATCCCTTCCTGCCCTTAACCATCAGCTTGTTTGGTTCTCAGGCCTCCAGACTTGGATTGGATTACACCACCGGCTTTCCTGGTTCCCTGGCTTGCAGATGGTAGATCATGGGACTTAATAATTGGGCTCTATAAGTATGTGAGCCAATTCTCATAGTAAATCTCCTCTTATATATATATATATATGTATACATATATATACCAAGATATATATATATCTCCTATTGGTTTTGTTTCTCTGGAGAACCCTGACTAATACAGGAAGCAAGCTGTTTTATTCTCAGGAAGCCTGAAGGATATGCTTCTGAGAGGAAATAACAACATCAGCAAGTGGCACACCTTTTCACCAGTTTGCCAGGGAGAGAACAAGTGTAGAAGTTTCCAGAAGTCATAGCATTTGGATAAGTGTCAGCTTAGAGTTCTTGCCTGTTAGGAGTCAATAATCCAGGTTGGAAGGATAGGAACATATAAATAAGGGCAAAATGCATGATTACATACAAAACATAGATAAATAAAAAAGTAGACACACATGAGGGGCAAAGGAGGTTTTGTGTGTGTGTGTGTGTGTGTGTGTGTTTTGTATAAAAGAAGGCACACAGTTGATAGGATATAATGGAATTCTATAAAATGCTTAGAGCAGTGCCTGGAACACAGTGAGCTCTTTAGAATATCCTGTTAAATAAATAAACAAACAAATAAATGCAGAATCAAGTGTAAGTTAGGAAAGCTGGGGAAATACCAAGGTGAGAAGGTTTCTCCTTCCCATACCAGATTGACTAGGGCAGCCCTGAAGAAACAGTTCAGGATTAGAGAAGGTTCAGGTGCTCAGAATGTTCCCCAAAGTCTGGCCCAGACCAGCCTGATACAGACACATGACTCATCTCCTGCTACTTGCCCTCGTGCTGTGTGGCACACAGAGACACAGATAACTCTCTTAGGAAATTCATTAAGGGTAGAGTAAGTGGGGAGACGCCCATTATGTTTGCTTTGCTCGAGGCTCTGGAAACTTGATTCTAAAGGTAGTGTCCATTGGGTCCAGGTGTGTATAGATAGTGATCACCTAAAAGGGTTCTTTAAACTATGAATTTTATGAAGACCAAATAATTTGTTGAAAAGCTTGCATTTACTCTCTGTCCTAAGATTTCATGAAGGCATGAATTTTGGTGTCTAGCCATAGTCTCTCCTCTAGCAATAACTGTTAGAAGCTTCAGCCACAGTTGAACCCACAGGAAGAGAGCGGGTCCTGTCTAATACTCAGGTGTGCTTGTGTTGTTCTTGTTCTAGGCTTGTCTTCCTGTGTGAACATTTGTTTCTTGGTGCCTCCTCATTGCTGCCAGAGAGGTCTTGACCTTTGCTTACTAATGGCGGGCACTGGAGCAGGTTGCTTTAGCTCTCTGAATTTATAACCCAAGCCCTCTCAGTGTGTGGTTTCTCCAGAGTCTGAATTCTTTCCCATACTGTGGCCACAGGAGAGCAGCTTTAAAGCCCTTTAGGAGCTACTTGGAGTCAGATTTCTGGGTTGGGCAGCCCTCAAATACTTCTTGTATTGTCATAGGAAACGTTCGCCCCCAGTGGTTTAGGGAATTACCATTTACCACTCAGTGTCCAAGGACACATGGCTTCCAGGACCTGAAACTTTCCTGTGATGGTTAAGAGCTCCCTTGGGGTTCACACGGATTCCTGATGTTAAACTCCAGGTATCAGGGGAACTTCGAAAAGGTCATGCCTCCTCCGGGACTACAGAAACTGTGGGTCCCTCTCAGTGATGTGACAGACACTCTAATGCATTTGTCAAGTTCACTGACTGATTTGTCTTTTTCCTCATACAAACACGAGGTTTGGAAGGACAGAGGGGTGTGTGTGTGGGTGTGTGTGGGTGGGTGTGCTGTTACCACAGGAAGATTCTCTAGTTTTCTAATTCCTAATGTCTTCCTCTGTGCCTTGGTGAATACCAGAACCTCCTTTTCTGCTATCACCAATCTACCTATGTAATTTCCCTGTCTTTAAATTCACCTTCCTAAAGCTTTCCTTGATTAATAGTTTATATTATTTTAATTTAAAAATTTGATCAATACCTTTTTTGGTATTTTTTAAATTTCCTATGTATTGAATAGTATGATGTTTATCAAACAATGATCATTCAAGGAGTTCACATGACTTAATTAGTAATAAATATACCCAATTAATGCTATTGATGGCACTAGTAAGCCATCAAACTAGACAAGCAATTTTGAAAAGTAAAACCGTATTATCCAAGGAATTATAGGGGATGAAAAAGGCTAGCTCTATCCATTCTTTTTAGTTGCAGATATGTAGAAAGTAGTATGTTAATATGGTACTTGCCTAGAAATAGACATTAGCAGGGATATCACAATGATTTTGTAGAAAAATACCACAGCATCTGCTAAATCCTTTCTTTCCTCTAGCTCTCTAATATGCAATGTGTATCACTTTTAAGCTTTCAATTACCTGAAGGAAAGCTTCATGCCCAGGGTATGAAGGCATTTGCTGACAATGACTGCTTGAGAATAAATGTGAGATAAGAGAATGCACTGGAAAGTCCAGATTCGCCTTCACAAAGGGCTCGTTTTAGTGGACCTCCAGGAGGAGCCATGATCATAATTACTCTGAGGCCATAACCTGTGCCTTAATCATATCTGGAGCCCCAGCACCCAGCCCAGTGCCTTGCTCAGAGAGGGCACTCTGATGTGGAGGAAATGAATGCATATTTTCATTAGCTTGGATATCATCTTTTTGGGGCCAGTGAGTGAGAAATAGAACATGATCTTGTTTATAATAGAAAAGAATGATTAAGCCCCACAGTGGATTTTGTGCTGTCATTTTTTGAAAATGCTATAATTTAGCTAAGTGGTAACAATTTTAAGTTTGTGGGGTTTTTTTTTGTTTTTTTGGTAAAAATAGCATAGCAATAATAGTACTAGTATGTATATAGCACTTGCATGTCAGCCACTGCTTTTAATTGAATTAATTCTAAAAACTAGCATAGCAATAATAGTACTTGATTTTTTAATATGTGAGGCACTGCTTTTAAATTGATTATTTCTAACAGTAATCCTATGAGTAGATAGTCCCATCTTATAGATGAACAAGCTGGGGCACAGAGAGGTGGAGATTTTCTCACAGCTAACCAAAAGAGGTAGGATTTGAAGTTGGGCAATCTAGCTCAAGAATCCATGCTCTTAGTGAGTATATTTATAGCCTGCCATGCTGGTGAGAATCCTTCTACACCAGTGAGTGCAAGTAGGGACTGGTTTCATACTCAGGCTTAACATGGATGGTTATTGGTCTATCTATCAGATACATCAACAACATGACAGTGATAAGTTAGGATGGACCAGGGATACCCAAGTACTTGTTAAAGTCATTGAAAAAAATCTAAAGAACATCAATAAGAGAAAGGGACAATGGTTGTTTATAATCTGCCAAACCATTAATGTAGAACAATGTACATTATTTTCCTGGTTGAAGATAAAAATCCTAGCAAGTGGACAAAGAAGAATTGAACATCCAGGAAAGGCTTAAATGACGATCCTTTTAGGAGACGATAACCTGGACACATTGTCCATTATAGGTAAACTAAAACCACAGAATCTTTGAATTAACTAGGAAGTTAATACATCTTCTTGAACTGATAAATTTCTGAGCTAAGGCAATCAGCAAGAAGGGACAAAGAGACCATTAGAAATGCCAATTTAGGATTTCATTAGGTGAGAGAGGATGCCCTTCCTTAGAGCTTACAAGAAAAATATAGTTTTGATAAAAATCAAGGCTGGATTTCTTCAACATACCTCAGTTAAGTTTTATAAAAATGTAACAAGACATGAATATTTATAAAAGTTTAAAGAAAACCTGGAAGGATATTAATCCTGCAAAACTCTATGTAGATAAATTTTCACATGTCCTATCATTTAATGGGGGGATTGCAAGTATCCTAGATGTTATTTTTGATCTTTTAATTCTCCAAGTTGTTTCTGATACTACCTCTTTAATTTTCAGTTCAATAGATGTGAGCCTTTGAAATAATAATACTGTCAACTCTCAGGTGTATGCACTAAAGGAGATGGCAAGCTTAACAAACAAGAATAAACCTTTCAGCTGGGTTAAAGCCGAGCCCTCATTCTTGGAATTAAATAGCTAGCAAAAGATGCAAGTCTATGATTTAAGGAGCTAGTGGTGTGGTGTGTTGTTGGGCTTGGAATATAGGTGCAGGGTATGTCTGGGGCTTTCTTGCCCTGGCCGCAGATTCTCCTGAAACTCAGATACCAGCTAGTTGAGGGGATGTTCCTGGCCCCTGACAATGTGCCAGTGGAAGGACCAGAATGCTATTGTGAAGAGCACCTTTCTTTGTGGAGCTCATTATTACTCACTTCACTGACACACACAAAAACACAACGGCAGCTCTGACCTGCTGTGGTGGATGCTGCAATGTGCCCAGGTCCTTGTAGTTCCTGCTTCAGGATGGAGGGGTTCGTTCCCTCAGCTTGCAGGAGTGATGACTGACAGGTTTGTTGGGGAGAAATCCCTTCTGATAATTGCCCTTGGTGGAAGAGGGGCATTCAGCCCCTTTCTGGGGACAGCTTGCACCCAATGACTGATGTATGGGCTATAAAGGCCCTGCTTGTTTGTTTGGTTTGGTGCAACTCTTCAGCATCAGCCCAGCTTCAGGGCATCCTGGTGGGGTCAGCTTAGGCTTTCCATATGGCTGAACGTAGCCCAGTTTCTCCTGCCCAATCCTGCTTCCGCCACTCTCCCACAGGTGTGGTTCCCAGGAACACCCCCAATTAACTTCCTGTACCCCAGTCTGTTTCTGGAGGGCCTGATCTGTCACTCCTGGCACTGTGTTCTGAATGCTGAAGGATGGAGATACACTTTGGAGTAACAGTCATATGAACTTTCACAAATTCTTTGAATAAGGGTGATATTTTAAAAATTTGCTTAGACTTTTTTTCTAATGCCTTCTCCAAGCTCCTTACCCTTAATTGATCCCTAATTTGCACATAGGGTTAAAAAACATATTTTTTTCCTGTTAAGTGATATAATTTGTGTTTGATGTAAAAAATTTAAACATTAGAGAAATATATGTATATACATGCTTGAGTGCCCACCAAATAGCCATCATTTTCTTGAAGATCTAAAATAGCCCTTTGCGTCCTCCACAGCTCTGAGCAGTAGATAGTTCTGCTCTGTATGTGACTTTTGCACCTTGAATAATATATCTGAAGATAATGGGCATTGACAGTAAGAGTAACAGTACTATTTGGAGTTAGTTTACAAAGCACTTCCACCTGTTATATTGACTTATTTCCTAACATCCTTGAGAAAGCCTGGCTGTGCTAGCCCCATTTTACACATGGAGAGCTCAAGCCCCTTAGTCAAAGAAAACACCAAAAGAGGCTAGGGGTTTTGTAAAATGGCACATTCCAAAATCCTTGTCACTGAGAGAAGAATGTAGGCTCAGGATCAAAGCATTGTCTTCAAAGAAGGGTGAGATACTGGTTAAATAACTCCTGGCAATTGCTTAAGCACTAGGCATTGTAATTTCAGAGAGTAGGAACAGAACTAAAAATAGAGAAGTGGATAGGGACAGGACCAAAGACGTCATTGTCACTCAAACTTGAATGTCACTTTTTGACAGCATTTGAGCAATTGATGCTTGATTCTCCACGTTAGGAATTTAGTAGTCACATTTTACTGTGACAGCCCTAGAAGAAGGGAAGGGGCAGAAGCTTGGTAGGAGTCCTGCCTGGCAGCAGCATAAGGGATGGAGGTTGAGACTTATTATCAGCCTGTGCTGCCTCTTTTCTAGTCAGGGTTCCTTTGATGGCACAAAAAAAAAAAAAAAAAAAAAAAAGGAGGAGAAAGCTACTTAAGCTAGCTCCAATGTATTGAAATGTTAAAGGGAGGGCTCATGTACAGGAGATACAACTAGACCATGATTAGTGAAAGATTTGGGACCTGAGAACCCAAAGACACCAGGAGCTAAGCCACTCCTGTCATCTCCAGAAGCTGCAGAGATCTCTGTCTCTGAAAATCGTCTCCATTATCCTTTCTCTGAAACCAGCATCCTCTTCACACTCACCTTGCTTACTGCATCCAACATAGGGGCCAGTCCACCTCAATAGCATGATTTCTGAGTTCTAGTGACCACCAACAATTGACCACAGTCTGTGTCTCCTGGGGCAAATTCTCTTGTGGGAGGGACTGATCAGTCCAGATCTCGTGCTGCCTCACAATGGAGCAGTTCCTTTAGGGGCAGATATCTAACCCTGGTACTATCAGCCATGGCTGGGGAGATGGGAAGAGGGACCCTGGTGTAGGAAGTGATGCTCCTTCCAGGTATTCTGGGCAAATTAGGCTTCTCCAGAAGAGACCTTGGATGGGGCAGGCAATGAGACCTGTTTAGTATATCCTTGCTGCTCTATGTTTCCATCCTGTCCCGTATCCTGTCTCCACCTGTGATCTAGTCTAGGATACAGGAAAAAAATGTAAATTGAATCATGTCATTCTCCTGCTTAAATCTCTTCAATGGCTTCTGACCACTCCTCACCATGGTCTGCAAGGCCCTGCAAGATTCAGCTTCTGCCAACTTTGCAAACATGTCTCAGGTCATGGTCACTAACTCCAGCTACTCTGCCTTCTGTCTCTACTTTGAACATGTGCCCCAGGACATTGCACTTGAGTTCCCCTGGAATGCTCACCCTCCCAGGGGAGACTGGCTGGCTGTTTCTCACCCTTGAAGATTAAGCTCAGATGTTACCCCCTTCTAAGGCCATCGTTGAACACCCAGTCTGACGTGGCTTTCTCTTTATTGCCTCACTCTTGTTTTTTCCCTGCATTGTAGTTATTACAATCATTAATTATCTTGCTTATTTGTTATTCTATTTATTGCTGTCTCCCCCACTAAGGTTGTAAGCCTCTTGAGGGCAGGGCCCTTGACTTTACAGCTCTATCCCTAGCACTTTCCATGGTGTCTGGGACAGGAGGAAGCACTTAATATTTGTGGAATGAATGTATCCGTATGTGCTTGAAGTGGACAAGGTTCAAGTACTTTTCCTATAAGGGTCCCAAAATTCCATGTAGATCAGTGGATGCAAATAGATGATTTGGGGAGAAATATCACCCATCTCCAGCTGTCAGACTCATCTACTTTGATTGGACCTGCTAGGATTTCCTGTATGCCCGTAACACATGGGCTGCTGAAGACAAAGGTGGTGTTCAGTAAACCTCATGGCCCTTATCAGCTCCACCCACCCCATCATCTCTTCTGTCTTCTGTTCCTGCTGGGTTGATCACAGCTCTCACTGTAGCACTCAGTCATGCTGATCTCTTTAGTGCTGGCCTTGTCTGGTGCCAGACTTCTCTCCTCATTGTCGGAAGGTACCTCCCTCTTCACTCAGTCTCTGAAGACTCTGCTCTGCTACTACACATGGGTGGGCAAGTGGGGTAAACAGGTTAACTGCTTTAACTCTGTTTATGGTTAGGAGGTACCAGGGCCCCTTTGATAATAAAACACACCTAAGCTATATCTAAGGATTATAGAGAGCAGCAACAAACCATATTTGAATCTGTAGAAATTTCAGTTTTTTTTATAAATAGGTACTTTGTTATGGATTTTGTAAAAAGATTTAAAAGAAGTTGAAATTTGAAATTATTGGGATAGTAGGGTTAAAAAAACATAAAAAGTGAGATTTAGGAAAGCATGAAAAACAAGCTGGAAAATGGCTTTTATATTGATCAGCCAAGGGAGTGACATTAGCCTCTTTGTCAAAGCATATAGTGATGCAATAGGAAACATTGCAGTACCAAAAAAAAAAAAAAAAAAGTTTATTTACAGACCTCAGAGTTGCATTCAGTAACATTCTTGGTCAAGATTACAACGTGGCATGTTTTTTCCGTTCAGTAAAACGGAGTCACTTTGCCTGAGTCATGACTGTTTGCTTTTTTCTATACCGGTGAGTACAAGGCTGAGGTTGGTAACATAAAGACTTTATGGCTGATTAGTTCTGTTTAAGCACTAATTGAGAAAGGTAACATCAGGTAATATTAAAGAAGGAAATACTTGGCTTGTTAAAAAACAGAAATCAAACCCTGTAGCAAATATTTTGTAAGGGAGGAAAAAAAGGCTGAAATCATGAAAACTGCTTGGCCTTCCCAACTCCTTTCTCCCATCCAACAATCACAAGTCCCCCTGATTCTCTCTTTGTCTGGCTCCTAGAGCAAATACATCCTACCTACCTGTTTTAAAACTTCACACCCTAGCCTGGTGCTTAGCATTGGTCCAAGTGTCTCCACCTCATGGCTATTGGTCAGTCTTCTTAGAACAGCATTTTTATGGCCTTTGTTCTGATCAAGAGGTGTCTCTGGGGAGAGCAGTCAAATCCCCGTTCCCTTGTCTGGCATCAATAACCCCACATCACATGTGGTTTTTTAAAATTGTGGTAAAACATACATAATATAAAAGTTATCATTTTAACCAGTTTTAAGCGTACAATGCAGTGGCATTAAGTCCACCCACATTGTTGTGCAACCGTCACCACTATTCATTTCCAGACTTTTTCATCATGCCAAACAGAAACTCTGTACTCATTGAACAATAACTCCCCATTCCCTCCTCCTCCTAGACCCTGGTAACCTCTATTCTACTTTCCGTTTCTATGAATTTGCCTATACCTATGCCTCAACTCAGTAGAATCATACAATATTTGCCATTTGGTGTCGGGCTTATTTTTTTTCTTTCTGGTATGTAGACATCATATTGAATTTTATTTTTTTTTATTTATTTTTTATTTTTTTATTGCAGCATATTTGGGGGTACAAATGTAAAGGTTACATACATTGCCCTTGCCCCCCTCCCCCCTCCAGTCAGAGCCTCAAGCCTGACCATCCCCCAGATGGTGCACATTGCACTCATTATGTATGTATATACCCATACTACATGGGTATATATCTCCATGTATGTATGGGTATATACATATATGTATATACCCATACATGTCTCCCATCTGCCCGACACCCTCCCGTCTGCCTGACACCCGATAAATGTTGTTCCTGTGTGTCCACTTAGGTGTTGATCAGCTAATACCAATTGGCTGGTGAGTACATGTGGTGCCTGTCCATCCACTCTTGGGATATTTCACTTAGTAGAATGGGTTTCAGCTCCATCCAGGAAAATACAAGAGGTGCTATATCACCGTTGCTTCTTATAGCTCAATAGTACTCCATGGTATACATATACCACATTTTATTAATCCACTCGTGTATTGATGGGCACTTGGGTTGTTTCCACATCTTTGCAATTGTGAATTGTGCTACTAGTAACACTCTAGTGCAGATGTCTTTTTTATAGGATG
>CAUYRT010023204.1:0-27788 GCA_963574885.1 Lepilemur ruficaudatus
AAATTCATTGAAAATCATTTAATTGTACACTTAAAATGGCGTGTTGGTTGTACGTAGATATAGTTGGAGCACTATGTATGTACTCTATGGACTACTTTGACAGAGTAGGTTTTTGAATGTAACAAGATAAGTCAACTTGAGTGGTAATATATTTTGGGAAATCAGCTCACTACAAATTGTGACTGTAAACATTTTACTGTTAATGTTTTGTAGTTTTCCCCCAATAAAATTTTCGGAAGAAAAAAAATATGCTAAGTACCTACATATTTGAATAAATTGCAGTACTCAGTTTTCATGGGCTAATCCCAAATTAGTCTCCAAATTATTATTTTTTGATCAATGATGAAGGAAATAATTCAAAATCAGCAAATAACTCCGTCTTGAGGATCGTTTAAAGAAATATCTGTCGATTTAAAAAGAAGAAATTTTGTGAATACTAAAATCCATAAGGAAAACATTCATCCTCACTAGTAAAAAAAGAAATAGGAATAAAAATTAAGTATCATTTTCTGAGTATCTCAAATTGAAAAAAAATTAAATTATAGTCATCAGTGATAGAGAGACCCCAAGGAAATTAGAATTTCATAAAATTACTAGTGGAAATAAGAACTTGCAGGAGGATAAATTGACAAAATTCACCAGAGATTTCTCATTTGATATACCCCTTGGCCCATCACTTATACTCTTGTGAATTTACACTGAGCAAATAGTTGTGGATGTTGGAAGATTTTGTTAGACAGATGGTCACTGCAGTGTTCTCCTAATGGTGAAAAGTTAGAAACAATTTAAGTGTGATAAAGACAACTGGCTAATCTCATAATGGAATATATAATGGAATGTTTACCCCCACTTACTAGGTAGCTATTAAAAATAAAATTATTAAAGAATATTTAATGATGTGGGAAAAACTCACATATGATACATATTTTAGTAGGAAAAAGCAGATGACAAATTATGACAGTTTGAACTCATTTAAATATACAGAAAAATCTTGAGAAAGTAGACATAAAAAGTTAAAGGTTTATTTGGATTACTGAATTACAAATAATTTTGGTATTTTCCCTCTTATTTATATGCATTTTCTAAGTTTTTCTACAAAGAACCAAGACTAGATTTTTACTAAGAAAGAAATGATTATTTTATATAAAAGAGTGCTTGAAAGGAGGTTAAAGGGTTTTACATTTTCCCTGTATTTTATCTAGGTGATACGATGGAATTATTTTTCTCTGAGTAGAGGCTCCTGAGAGTAGAGAGGATAGGATTCATTACTCAGAGAAAGGGAAGCACACTCTTAGGAGATGTATGGTTTTTCATTTTGTCTTTATCTTCTGTGGCTGAAAATGCTGCCCACATGCACAAATAACACTTAGCCAACTTTTCCTCTACTTTTAGAATCTAGTTTTGCCTTACCAAAAGTTTAAATAATGGTAGAAAGCCACTGAATAAACAACTTTTCTGGCACTCTAAATTAGCAAAGCAGAGGCTTAAATAAGTAAATTCAATTTAGAAGCATCTTTGCACTAGCTAATTTACTTGCCAATATTTAGCCAATTATTTTTTCAAATTGCTTCTACAGTATATCCTAACTATAATCCCAGAAATACAGAAAAAGCTTCTTAAATGAAGCTCAATCATTTAATCTGAATGACAGTTCTAAGACTGAACACCTGAGACTGCTGTACTGATAAAATAGGATGGTCAAAAGGATAGTTGATGACTGCATTTTAGAACAGATTTTACTGAGGGTATTCATCACTTGCACTTTGGGGATGACATATACAGCTTTCAAAGACTGAGTTTACTGTGATAAGAGCTGTGGTCCCTCTTGAAATGTTTTCCTTTGTTGTTTTTTATTTAACCAGATATCACTTTAATCAATTAGAAGAATAAATAAAACTCCCATGGGGGACACACTACCTTTTTCATCATGAGAAAAAGTAACAATGAGAAGGTGGCTCAGTGAAAACACAGTAGAGCCAAGGCTGTGGTCCAGTGGGCTGGGTCAACTCTGAGACTAATGTTATTAGGCTCTGAAAGTCCAAGGCGTCTAGAATACTTGGGAAATGCTGGATGTTTTTGCTGGCCAGGCAGCTACCATCTCTCCTGGCCAGTACCAAAGATCACTGGCCTTCTCCTTGGTAGGCATCATTCAGATCCATTCACCTCTTCAAAGATCTCTATAATGCTAAATATCCATGTAATATTAAGTGCGGTACAGTGTAATGGTTAAGAGCATAGGCTTTGCTGTCAGGGAGAAAAGGATTCAAGGTCTGACTCCACAACCGACTGTGACCTTAGGCAAGTTATCTTTTAAGCCTCCCTTTTTTTGAATCTGCAAATCTGGGGTAATAAAGACAGCTACCTCATAGAGTTGTGAGCACTAAATGAATGCTCTAAAATGGTACAAAATGAGTGTTCTACATAAGGTAGTTATTGCTAGAAGGGTGAATATGCACCCTGAGAAGTCATTAGTCTCTTTATTTGAAATCATACATGTAAAAACATGGAAAATTATAAAATGTTTTTTAAATGAAGATATTACTATTACACTTTTTATTATTTTATAATACTTGAAATGAACAAGTATTTATATGATAAATAATAAGCAATATTTATTGTCTTTTCTAAGACAGTAACACAGAATCTGGGATATTAAAAAGTCACCTCAAAAATAGATACAATGTTATCACTCAGAATTAACTTTATTTTTTCATCTTTGAAAAACAGTACTCTTATTTTTCTGCTTTAGATTATATGTGATTTAAATAATATGCATGTGACATGTACTACAGGACAGACTGTATCTTCCTAGAGGAACTTAACAATTTCTTAACTACATTATAGAATTTTATCACATTTCCTCTTTAATTTTCAGTCAGTGCTCCATGAAAGTAGGCTTCCTTTCTCTACTGAGGTGTTATGTAAAATCAGGGAGAAATATCCACATGTGGAAGAAATGAATGTATAATTATGAATGACAGTCACAATTCCTCCCTTCTTGCTTCCTTAGCACACAGCTATCCAAACCAGTGATGATGAACCCCTTTGGAAATACAGTTTTAAATGTTAACTTATACTTAATGAGCTGAATAACAAAGATGCAACTTCTATAGTCTCCATGGTCAGAGAATTAACTACCCTAAATACTCAAATAATCAGAACGTCAGGCTATAATTGACTGCTCTTACAGCTATGTAAGCTATATAGAAATTATCTGCACGTAGTTAATGGAAAAGAGACTTTCTTGTTGCTGAGGGTGATTGCATTAATGACCTTGATTAATGGCCTCTCATATCCATGCCTTTTGCCCTATAATTTTGTGTTCCCCTCTGATGCTGAGCTCCATCACATGACTTGCTTTGCCCAGTGGAATAGAAGCAAAATCAATACAGAGGCTTGAAAAAAACATTTGTTCTTTTATGTTTCCAACCTTGCTTCTCAGAGATCATCACGAGAACATACCCAGCCAAACCACCAGCAAGAATGTAATAGACAAGGACATGAGAAGCACATGTGGAAGAGAGTCCATTTGTGCCACTTGAGGCAGTCCTAGACCAGTCCATGTGTTCTCTCCAAGATCAGCAAAACTGCCTTTCCACCCTGCATCTAACCACAGGCATAGACTGAGCCTAAAAAGCCACCAGCGAACTTAAAAACACATGAATAATAATAAATGCTTATTGGTTTTAAATTATTAAGTTCTGGGGAAGTTTGTTGCATGGTAATATTTTGGCAATGGATAGGAGATCTACTTGTAAATTAGCAAAGAAATTTGAGTCTTCCAATTTTAACTTCCAATTATACAACTCAGTATTAAGTCAAGAGGTCTAGAGAAGAGTAAAATTCTATATTAGTGTTCCAGAAAATGTGTGTGGTTTGGGTGTGTGTGTGTGTGTGTTGGGATGGCACATAGCAAGTGTTCCAAGAAATCATCTACTTGGCACTGGTACGAAAGATGTTAAAATTTCTACTTATGGGCCAGGAGCAGTGGCTTGTGCCTGTAATCTCAGCTACTTAGGAGGCTGAGGTGGGAGGATCCCTTGAGCCCAAGAGTTGGAGGCTGCAGTGAGCTATGATCGTGCCACTGTACTATAGCCTGGGTGACAGAGCAAGACCCAATCTCTAAAAAAAATTAAAAATTCCATTTGGGGAATATTAATAATTCCATTTGGGGAATATGTTTTATTATGTACATAGTGTATTATTATAGTAGCTCATATATCATTTATTAATACACACATGCATATGTATGTATTAATCATTTGTTATCATTATTATGTATGTATTATCATTTATTAATACATACATGCATATGTATTAGAGGTACGTGTTTTATTGATTGGGGTACAACTTCAAAAATGTTCAGAGAACACTGATCTTGACTCTGCTTATGTTTAGTAATTTTCTTCTCTGGTGTTAATAATAGTTCCCCTCATAGTGTGGATACTCATGGTGGGTCTGCTTTTCAAAAATTAAATGAAGACTAGTTAGATATCACTCTTCTCTTCTGAATCTTTTGATTGAAAATATCTTCAAAAATTATTAGTATTAAATTAAAGTCAATAATAACGGTAACTTATAATGGGGTTTTTTTAATGCATTTTGTCAGTGTAGAGAACAGTTGCATAGGAAAATAAAGCACAGTATCTTTGACTTGAGAACATTCCTAAAATATTAATACCTTAACTGGCTATACTCAATATGATGTGGTATATTATTGATACTTTAAGCTATTTTAGACATAAAACATTTTAATACCAAATATTTAATCATTAAATGCCAGTAGACACAATTACCTTAATGAGTATAAAGATTTAGGAGTTTGTGATTTTATAAAAGATTGCATATATCAATGATTTAGAGTGATTTTAAGACACAGCTTATTAACTTGATCACATAAACCCTAAAATAACCTAAAATTGGAACTAAAATTACAAACAGCTCTATTAGTAAATGTACTAGTAAAAAATGATATGTTTATCTCTCTTATATAAGGAATTTCTAAGAAGGAAATTTATAAGAAGGATATATTCTTTATGACTTCAGAGAATAAAAATAAATGTTAGAAGATAAATTCTACAAATTAAGAAATAATGATATATGTCCTCCAATTCATAACCAATTTTACAATGTACTATAGCTCTAAAAGTAATTTAAAACTGTCAACTTTGCTTCAGTATAGCTTTCTTATATATTAAATTCCTCTCATAATTCTACAATATATATTTTTCTTTTCCCTTTAGATCATTCTGCAAAATTCATACATGTTTATCTTTAAAGGTATTTTTAAAACACAAGTTATTTTCCTCCCCTTCACATAAAAATGCTTTCCTTCTTTTCTGCCCTACAAAGTTAAATATTTTAGGCTACTGATTTTCTAAAAGCTTAGTTTTAACCCTTTAAAAAAGGGTTGGAATAATATCTATGCATTTATCTATATTGAATTGTTTTCTCTTTTTGAAAAATAGATTAAGTGTAAAGTCTAATTTGCAAGGTGATTTCTATAGTGTTTGGAGTTATATCTAATTCCATAAAATGAAATAAATGTTAGTTAATACTATTTCAGTTGGACTGGCAAAGAAAAAGCCCAAGTTACTAAGCAAATCCATTGAATTATTGCCCAAATAAGAAACAAAGACCCAGAGGGACACTAAGAGGCTGTCCCCAGCAATCTAGAGGGACCCAGTGCTGAGGAATTCAGTGAGTCCCAGCTTGCCCTGTTGAGAGACCCTCTGTACCCCACAAAAGGCATGGAACATGATGCAGGAGGACAATCTCCTCACAGGCTCTTTGGCATTGCAGCTCCCAGGCCTTTAGCTATATAATGAGCTCATCTATCATCTGTTTAGCTTTTGAGCCAACAGGCTATTGACTAGATCCAGACTCCAGGGACTGGGATGTTCTTTGCAGATCTGCTGACAGACTCACCACGTGACCTCCACCAAGCCAATACACCACCCAGTGCTTCAAAGTTCTCTGTCTGTAAATAAAGAAAAAGAAATAGCCTGCACTGTCCCTGTCTCACCAGAGTGTTAGGAGATAGAATGAGCATCCTTTTTAAACTTAATGTGAGTTCTGAGCAAGGAAGATGCTTGGTCAGGTTAAGCTGTATTCTCTTGTCCACGGCACTCCGAGTGACTGAAGTAACAGCTCACCCCTCCTTACGTCGCATGGAAATGTGTCATGAATAGATAAATGTGACCATTTCAACGGAGTCAGTGATGCCACTGATGAAAAATGTATTAATAGGAATAGAATATTTTGCTTATTATATTTTTCTGATAATAATGCTATTTTTTAGTGGTTATGAGCATTTTTCCAAAATCAAAAAGAATTTTTTTCCAAGGACTAATATATGTTCATTGTAAAAAAATTCAAATGATACAAAAATACAAAATGACTCTGAATACTATCACCCAGAGATAACTATCCTGAGGACTTTTCTTCACAACACATACACACATGTGTACATATATGGAGGTAGGTTCAAAGAGGCATCTACCTATCTATTGACCTATATAAGTAGATGCTATTTTGAAACATCCTTTCTTCCCAGGTGTTATGGATATTTACTGAAGAAGAATCTTCAATAAATAAGTAGACTAACAGCATGCTTTTTAATGGCTACCACATTGTGTTCCATAGCAAAGATATATACTATTTTACTGAACCTCATTACTTAGATCTATTTTAAAACATTCCGATGAAAAAAATACCACCAACAAAAACAAGAAAGAGCTTTAGCACCATTCCAAAAGATCATTTTGTTTTAAACAAAGGGCCAGGAAATGAAAGAAACCTTGTAAGATAGAGAAGGTCATGAAATACACAGAAATGTGGCAAGAGGAGACAAACGTATTAGTTTATTAGTATATTTTCAAATGAATCTTTTATAGTTTACCTTAATACATGTAGGTATTGAGTAGTTCATTTATAAAATAAAATAAAAAACTAAAGATTACAAAGTCCCAAATTTGCAGACTTCCTTCTTTGACAATAACACGGCTCCAAATGAACCTCTTCCCCAATGATTTAACACTTTTTAAACTTCCTTTTAATAACATTCAAGTTTGTGAATAAGCTGCCACTTTTGTCAAAAGTTGACATTTAAGATGAGTTCCTTTGCTACAGTTGGACAGTTGATCCTGAGTGGGCTGCTTCATCCCTCAGAGAAGGCCCCAGCTCCGGGCAGGCAGCCCTGTCCCCAGTGTCCTCCACCTCCTAGGGTCTCTGGTCACTCAGGCCTAGGAATAGTAGAGCCCTGTGCCCTGGCACCATCACTGTCCTTAGTCACTTGAAGTTACTGTGCTTTCCCCTGTGGTCTCCTATATTCTGGTCAAAACTTCGTAAATCGTCTGTTTCTGGTTATGACCCATACTTCATAAAAAGCACTACAATAATAATAATATGGTAAAAGGTGAAACTCCTAATAGTTCTTATTTATATCACAAAATTTGGCTGATTAGGAAACTTAAGACATTTTTCTGTGAAAATTAATAGTTTTTGTAGACAGCATATATATTATATTAGGAACAGAAATTTTGATAAATGAACTTGTTGGCCTGAAAGACACATTTTGAAATTTATTTAGACTATAAAGTGTTTTCTGATCATTCTTGAAACAAATGAATTTCCTCAGGCTCACAGTCTGAAGTGACAAATAATTAATTCTGGAGAATAAAGACTATATATAACACACTGTAATAAAACTCACCCTGAACTGAGTGATAACTCTGTAATTTTCAGAAGTGTACATTCTTTCTTATTTGCACAAATACATCATATTTGTAAAATAATGGAGTTCCAATAGTTAACACCAATAGAATTTTTCATATCTGCCAGCCACCATGTTAGGTAATTATATAAATTTTTGTATAATCGTCCAATGGTCTTAGGACTTAGGTAATATTATGGTCATTTTTCAGATAAGGTCACACAGCTGACAGAAGGCAGAAGTGAAACCTGACAGTTCAATACATGTGTTTTAAGTACAATACACTGAAAAAGATTCATTAATCACACAGGAATATATTTGATGTGTAATATTCCTGTAGTATTCCTGTAATATTCCTCTTCCTTCCTCCCCTATTATGCATCAACCTTGTTTCTTTGTACCATTAATTAACACTCTAAGAGAAAATTTGAGACCCCTTCCAGGTCCCCCCAGCCATATAAGACTAAGTCACAAAAGATTTTATTTTGAAATAAAATCTTCAAAAGCTGCTACTTTGGGTTTAAATCTGGAGATAAGCAATAGCCAAGGAAGAAATATTTTTGCCCATTGCCAATGTTCAAGTATTGAACATTACTTTAAAAATATTAGACCAGAAGGACTAGCTTTCAAGGGAACATTTGGCCTGATTTATGCACTCTCACAAGCCCAAATGTACTTCACACCTCATCGGGTGAACAACATCTTATGTTCCCATGAACATAAGAAAGAACACTCCATATACGTAACAATAATATATCCTGAGTTTTTATATTTGCCATGCACTAGGGTAATCAGTTTGCATTATTTCATTGAAAATTCACAAGTTTAAAAGCAGGTACTATTATTATCCTTCTTATATAAATGTTAGAACTCTAATTCCGTATGCATTCTAAATACGCCTAAACATCTAAAATGACAAAATATAATAGCACCATTTTAAACCAAACAACCTTTTCTTCTTTCAAAGAAATATTAAATACCAATGGGTAGCTATAGTAAATGATTCCTTTACAAGCATTTAGCATCCAATTACTTTTAAATGGTAGCTTTAAATTACAATATAGAAAGTTACACCTGGTTTTTTTGTGTTAAACTGCTTTATTACTCACTACTCCTCTCCTCAGAAATACTAAATTAGCAGGGATCTAATCACACCATGCACTCTTATTCATGACCATGTGTATGCTGTTACAACTGTCTCTCTGCTTTCTCATCTTTACACTTTTCCCTTTTCATTGTATTACAACTCAGATACACGGTCATCTCCTCTAATTAGCCATTGTCTAATCCAAGGTTGCCTGTACCATGCACCTACACCAAACACACTTATAGACTATATTGTCATTATCTGATCCTTTGTCCATAAGCTTTCTAAGAGAAGGATCTCTGTTCTGTTTACCTAGCAAAATATTTAGGACAGTCTCAAACCTGTTAAATGAATGAAAGCAAGCTCAAGCAAGAAAAGAAAACTTCAACTCCATGGAATAACTATTTGAAGATGCAACATGAGCCAAGGTGCCATGCTATACATCCAATATGTGACCATGTCTTTCAGAGACACATAGTCTACTTGAGGGAAAATGCAAAGGGATTATCATATTATAATAAATAAAATTACATAAATTCAAATTAATATTGGAATTCAGACCAAGAAGCAAAAATTTCTGACTATGAACATGATAAGGGTAAGAAAAGGTTTAACCACCATAATGTATTAAAAAGAATGTATTTTATAAGAAATGTAATTATTTAACTTTTTTGTTTATCAGGAGCTGTTCCCCAGAAAGGAGCAATAAGAAAAAAATCTAGCCCTTTTTCTATTCACATATAGGCATATTCTCTCTTATTCTCTCTCTCTCTCTCTCTCTCTCTCTCTCTCTCTCTCTCATACACACACACTGGAAAAGTATCTTAAAATTACCAGATAAAGGAAATTAATAGATTCTTATGTAGCTTACTCACTAAATTAAAAAAAAAATTCCTGGTTGCTAGAACTGAAATTTAAATGTTTCTTGTAGTCAACATCAGCTGTTAAATCAAACTGCAGATAACATAATGATGTCTTCCCTTTTGGCAAAGCTTATTAATACCAATAAAAGATGGCAAAACATTATTGCAAGTAATAAGACAGATGGCAATAGATTTTAGGCTTGCCTAAAAGCCTAAAAAATGTACTGAATATTTACAAGGATGAGAGATTCTTAAAATGATGAAAAGTAAATTATGGCACTGTTAAGGCATTTTAACAGTGTGCCACTGGGGAGTCAAATAAGAGAAATCGCTTCCAAAAAGACATGTCACCTGTCACTTCAGATATTGTTTACACTGCCAGGAGTTTCTACTCCATTGTAAAGAATGACTCAGATTAAATTCAGGCCATCACCCCTCACAGTAATTGGTTTGCTAATTCTGCGGCACAGCTTTTGGCTTCTGCTCAGCAGTTGGCCTAAGGTTATAAACTGTACTATTTATTAAGCCTTATTAAGACTGTTGTCTGCTGTAATCATATTGCTCCTCTGCACAAAATCCTCAGTAGCTCCCTGCTGCCTTCTTAATTAAGTCCATACTCCTTATCTTGGCATTCAAAAGTCCTTTACAATATGTTGCTAACCTTCCTTTCCAGACTGTATCTCACCACTCTTCCAAACGTTGTTCTGGTCTGTTCAAACCAAACCACTTCTTGTTTGTCAAACCCTTTCTGATCTGTATCCTTTACTCTTACGGTTGTGACTATAACGTTCCTTCTGCTTCTCATTGTTAACATGCCATTCCTACCCATCCCTCTACATGAGCAAAGCTTACCAGGCTTTCCAGATGCATATCAAAAATACAGTATTAAAGAATTTAAGTAATATAGATGGGAAGAATATCGGCTTTGGGTAAGAAAGATTTGATTTTGAATTCTAGCTCATTCTTCTGCTTGGTGGATGAAGTTGAGCATGTTAAAGGAGATCCCACATAATAATCCTGTCATAATGTCTGGTGAGTGGTAGAAAAACACTATACACTGGCTTCCTTTTCCCTGATTTCTCCAATTCAACATGGTCTCTTCCCTCTTTGAATTATATGTGATGGAAACCACTCCAACTGTGCCACCTGGGAGCTGTTCGTGCTCTCTTAGCACTGGTCACATGGGAAATATTTGCCCTTTCATCAGTGATAAATCACTAATGGCACATTTACAAACCAAAACCAAGAAACCATTAATAGCAGAAACCAAAATCCCAAATATCGCCCATCAGTTCAAGTTCCAAAATTTAACATAGCTCCTTAGCTCCTTATTTAGACTAAATAATATCATCGTTTAAGAAAAAAAGCACTGTGGAGAACTAACAACAAAATTATATGATATTACACTAAAAGTAGACATAGCATTAGCTATATTTAATACTATTTTATTACTTAGAATACGGTAACCACTGTATGCATTGAAAACTGGGTCTACTTTGAAAACTAGAAAACATTCAATTAAGAATATTTTCTGCATAGTATGGAACTAGAATGAAATCTAATTATTGACTCTTAACCAACCCTTTAAAAGTCTTTTTAGTGTTACTGAAAATTTGTCTTAATTAGCTCTTATTCAATTCAACACAGTTTAACAACCACTAACTGTGTCTAGGACACCCTGAATTTTTAAAAATTTCAAATCTAAAATTTAGAGTCTTAATAAGAAACTCAATAGACATTGAAGTCTTTCTAAAAATATGAGCACATACACTACAAAAATCACAGTGAGTATTGGAAGGGATAGTTAATTCTGAGAGAAGTACATGAAAAGTACAATTCCCAGTGTCAAGAACCTGTCTGTGCACTAAATACATGTTTTGGCCTAATATCAAATGACTATATGTTTAAAAGCAATGTTAGCTGGGTACAGTGGTTCATGCCTGTAATCCTAACACTTTGGGAGGCTGAGGTGGGAGAATCGCTTGAGGCCAGGAGTTCCAGACCAGCCTTAGCAAGAGTGAAACCCTGTCTCTACAAAAAATAGAAAAATTAGCAGGGCATGGTGGGACATGCCTATAGTCCCAGCTACTCAGAAGGCTGAGGCAGGAGGATCGCTTGAGCCCAAGAGTTTGAGGTAGCAGTGAACTCTGATGATGCCACTGCACTCTAGTCCAGGCAACAGAGCAAGACCCTGTCTCAAAAACAAACAAAAAAACACATCAATAAAGTTTCTAGAAAAATAAGGCATATGTCAAGAAAAAATTAGATGGAGGCAAACCTAAGCCTGTCTAAAACAAATTTTTCTTTAGTCATTTGCCAAAAAATGTTCAAAGTCAGTAATAGCCAAATGAATTCACTGGCAAGCAATTAAAACTCATATGGTATTCATTAAGAATGGCTTTCAGAATAATGCAAGCTATCATGTATCACTGAATTTCTATATCATGTTCAACATAAATGTTCTTATCAAACTATAAAAATAAATAGGATTATAGAAGAGATAAATATATACATCATTATTCTATAATGAAATTTCTATCTTTTTAAAAGGAAAATAATTGTTCTGATTACAAAAATAATACATATTTATTATATAACCTTTGAAAAATACAGAAAACTACCAAAAGAAGAGAAAAATCACCCAAATACATGTAAGAATTAAAGTTCAGTATGCTCAGGTAACCAATAAAAATGGAGGCGCGACTGCCTGACTTAATCATTAAAATAATTTTATTTCAGGGCAGAGTGTGATGTCTAAATCCTCCTAACTTCCTCTGTACTTTACATTGAAAAGTGATAATGCTTGTTTAGGAACCTTCTGTGCCAAAATAATTGGGTTATGGCAATTGATAAGAATACTTACGTAGGAATTGTTCACAGCCCAAAGGTCTATTTTGTTATAATTCTGTAAGCTGGTACACGGTTATGTATGGTGACAATTTTAAAGAGGTCTAGAAATTGTTTCCAAGGCTGGGCCTTAAATAGCTTTCATATTTACAGCTCAGTTTGAGAGATGAGTTGTAGCTCACTTACAGTCCCAGAGATGCATTTTTCCCCATCCTAGCCTTCGAAGGGCAGAATGTCTACTGGGATTCTAAAGATTGATTTTTGTGCTACTAGATACAGCCAAGGGAAGTTTCCTGAGAGATTCAGAAAGCCTGGAACAACTTGATAGTCAGAGTGAAAGTTGCCAGAAAAAAAGCACCTCAGTTTAAATGCTAGAATTGCTAGTATCTCACAGGAATTGTGATAATTACCCAACAACAACAATAAAAAAAATAACAGGCAACATTTTTGAATGTTTAATATTAATAGGCACCAGGAGTGCACTACGGACTTTACAGGCATTTTCACATTCAATCTTCAAAATAATACTCTGAAGTAGGTTCTGCTTTTCTATCCATTTTATTGCTGAGAAGCTGAGGATAAGAAAATGAAAATATCACGGTGCTAATAAGTAGCCGAGTCATGACTGGATCTGGAGCAATTTGACTCCAAAGTGTTCAGTTCCCATACCGCTACAGGAAGATACTGTGTACAAACTGCCTTTTAAATGGCCTAGCACTTACTCTGCCCGGAACATGGAGCAGGGCCCGGGATGACTACATCTAAGGGGGGTATAATCTAATCACAGAAGGTCAAAGGCAGAAGTAGCCTGAAGCTTCAAACTCTCTAGGCCAAAGTCCTAAGATTCAAAGAGTTGAGGAATCAGGGACTCTGGATAAGCAAAGCCTTTTCATCGCATTACGGATATTTTTAAAAAATCATTCAATCAACATATATTATTTACCACAGAGCACAAACTAGGCACCATCCATTGTGTTACAGACAAGGGATGGAATGAAGGGATGGGGACCTTCTCTTCCAGAAGCATCACGAGGGAGAAAAGGCATCATTTATATGTCTCCTTTATGATCCTGGAGGATTCTTAAATACACCAACTATGTCTTCCTCACTTCTGTATCCTTCATGATGGCAATCACGTGCCATCAATGCCCAATTATGTGCCAATTGTATACTACACAGTATATAATGGGCATCACTTGGGTAAAAGCCAACATGTTTAACTTGGCCTAAAATGTTGTGCCTGGTCTGTCCTTGCCTGATGTCACACCACTCTCTTGCCTCACTCCTTACTGTTCAGCCTTCTCTCAGGCCTCTTCAGTCCTTGAAAACATCAGGACTTTCCCTAACTAGGGAGTTTGCCCACATGCAGATTTCAGCTTAAGTGTCACATTCATAGAGCTGATGTCCCTCTCCTTTCTGTACATTAGGTCAAATTTCCCTGAATATCATTCTCATCCCGTAAGATACTTTTCCTCCATAACACTTATCTCGGATATAATTAAATACTTATGTAATGAATTGTATTCAGGCAAAAACACTGTAGGTTTTATTTGCTGTTATAATCTCAGCTCTTAGCATAGTACCAGCTACCTAGTAGAAACTCTATAATGATTTATTAAATCAATAAAAAGGTGAATAATTGGATGAATAAACATTTCTGAACAAATGAATAATTTTCGGAGGATATACACAAAACCACAGAACAACAGAAACAGATGAATCCCCAGAAGCTTAGAGTTTAGTACAAAACAGAGTAAATTAGAAATTATTGTTGTCTTCTCCAAGATATTAAATTTTAAAGTTGGCTGTTATGCATTCCATCACTCCTCTTTTGCCTATAACAGTAAGTCATCCATATAATGTGATTTTCTGTCTTTTTGAGCCACATCCTGTATTAGCCTAGCCACATCTTAGGTTTTGAAGTCGGAAACTTTTGACTATTTCTTTGCTATGTTTATAAACATTTGGATCCGCACCTGGTTCAGCAATCATTTGCAAGGATTACCTTGGAATTCATTCAGTGTTCTAAGAGGCCATTCCCTTCTAAAGGCTAAGGGCTCCTTTTGAAAGAAGGTTCCATGTTGATTTTGTCCTAATGAATTGATTTATTGAATAAAAAAGGAATGACATATTTCTCCTAAGGAAGAGTTACTAATAGCCAATATCTAACACTGCTATACATACAAAAGATACTTAATAATAATAATTCCATTTGGTTAGAAGAGCAAGTAACAGGATCTGTATCTTCCAAACTGAATCAGCCTCATTTTATTCTCTGACAAATTCTCTTCATTGGCAAGACTATCAAAGCTAGAAAGATGCTTACATAGATATTAAAACTATAATTCAGTCTACAGAAAAAAACTGTGTATATGCATTCTTTTCCTTCTAGAAATAAACAAGGCCAAGTGCAAATGCAAACTCAAAACTTTTTCAGCCTTCTACACCTCAGAGTGTTATTGAAATAATGGGAAATTATTTAACCATTTTAAGTTTGGGAATTGACATTTTATTGGTAGAGTTTTAAAAGTTCATACCTGTGTGTGTGTGTGTGTGTGTGTGTGTGTGTGTGTGTATCATCTCCTGTAACCATTTAAAAAAATGAATCCAAAAAAATAAAAAATAAAAGAATGAATCTAATAAATCAAAAAAGAAATACCTCATTTTGTTATTTAGTGACAGAAGGCCTTGTTACCTACTATCCAAGGTAGAACATATGGAAGATGTCTCTCTAATGAGAGAAAAAGATTAAGCATAAAAAATCAAATCATTTAATTCACTAACCTCATCTTATAGATCATATGTATCTATTTTATATATTCCAGAAAAGAAAGCCAATTTAATTCTTTTGTCATTAAACCTGAGGATAATGAAGCCTTTCATGCAGTGCAACTACATCATCCCACTAATATAAAGCTTATAAGTGAGTCACAAATATTCCTAAACATTCTCTAGGAATTGTGAATTAATTTACACAGATTTTGTGCCTCTGAACTTAAAGTTACTACAGGTGTTTCAAATTTTGTGTTAATTACTTTCACAATTTCATTGGCTTTGTATATCAAGTACATTTAAAACATCTGGTATTTATTATATAAGATTAAACTTCATTTAAGTTCTTTTGAAAGAAATAGTTTTCTCAATTTTAATTATTCCTTCCCAGGATGAGTTGTGTAATCATTTCCTGACAATTACATAGTTATAGACAAGAAAAATATCTGTACCAAAAAACAGATTTTTGTTGTGTTCGTTAGTAAGACAATCTTTTATTTGACCAAAGCCCTGTGATGCTTCTATTTCTCTGCTTTTACAAAATTGACTCCCAGCAATGATTTTAGAAAGCTAATAAGCATGGGGGAAAGATTATGGGTATATGATCATATCCCCCCATATGTGTAGTTAGAGTAAGCATTATTGTACCCCTAATTTGTACTAGGAACTGGAGAGAAAAGCTCAGGAGGTTCACATTCTAGGGTAAGAAATAAATCTGTTATACAATAAATATCATTCAGGTGATAGAAGTTTTTCCTGGGGGATCTCTTTGTTGAATCCCTCTTCATAGGCCAAGTTGCTTTCCTGTCTATCCTCCCTCCTACGGCCCCACAAACACCTCACCATAGAATAAATAGTCTTTTCTTCCTTCTGAGTAGCTAATGGGATTATCCTATTGTGACTGATGTTTTTCTCAGCTAAATCATACTAACACCTGTTTGCATCTTGCCAGAGACCAGCAAAAGTTAAAAGAATACATAAATTAGCAAACTTGCTGGTATGTATAAAGTTGCCATTAGAGGACAGAGGACCTGTCCACTGAACTTGCCTCCAGTGAGAAATTAGCTTGCTCTAACTAGAGCCCACCCAATAATTCTATTTTAGAAAAGGGATGATAAGAGAATGAAAGCATCACCTACTCCCTTGAAACAGTGAGTGAAATCCCACGTGGCCAAAATCTTACAAAATAAGAGGCCCAGAACAGGAAGAGGAGGAAGAGAAAAAGAAGTCTAACTAACAAAGAATTGATGCCAATGTATGTCATATCTGAATACAGTTTTATATCTTAAAAATTGAAAGAGCAGTGGGAAAAAAAAATCCACCTTTGAATTAATGTATATCTCCTGATGTCCTAAAATGCCCATCCCTTTGCTTAGTTTGAAAGAACTAAAAGTAATTCTATCTCAGAGAGAAGAACCACCCTTGGTTTTGGCAAGCATCTAAAACAATTCTGTAATTCAAGGTTTCTCAAGAGCAGCACTATTGATATTTGGGGATGAATAATTGATAATTCTTCGTTAGAAAGGGGCTTGTCCTGTGCATTGGAGGATTTTCAGCAGCATCACTGGCCTCTACCCCCTAGATACCGGTAACAACCTCAAGTCGTGATAAGAAATGTTTCCAGACATTGTTGTATGTTCCCTGGGGAGGAAAACCATCCCTTGGTTGAGAACTGGGGCTGTAACTGATAGGCAGGACAAAAGGTGGTGGTGATGTGGTCAACAGGACCTGAGGACATTACTGAAGGCTTCCCAAACAATGCAATGTTTAAGCTGAGTTTTCAAGGGTGAGCAAGAATTGCACAGAAAGCCAAAATAAACCCTTTCCCGATGAGTAAATTTAATTAGCTCAAAATTGAGCACATTCAGGGTCAATACTGACAGGTACAGTTGCTCTGCCATGCTCTTCTTCCAGCATAATATGTCTTGGACAACTTGCACTGTTGAAAGATGGTATAATGTCATAAATAACAGTATTGGCTCAATCACTACCTAGTTATGTGATCTTGGGGAAGTCATCTAACTTTTGGTAGTTTCAGTGCCTGTGTCTATAAAATGAAGGTGTTCAATTAGTAGATGACCTCAACTACCCCTTCGGATTAAGAAATTCTTTAGTAAATCTTTCTTGTTTCTTAGAGTAGTCTCTCCACTCATTAAAATGGACACCATTCATGTTATATTGATTTGCAGCAGGCACTAATCAAACAGCAATTCTAATAAGTTGGGTACTGCAAACTGATTAGAAATGCATCCTCAATTTTCATGCCCTTTGGGGAAAATTAATCAGATTCAAAGGAGAGATCGCTCACTGTCTAGACAAATCCCAGCATTATTACATTGACAGTGAATTAAATTGCTCAGGATTGCATCAGTTTCAGAGTTACAACCTGGTTATACACTAGCCTGTCACAGAGGTACACATGTGACATATTAATATACTTCAAAATTTCTAAAATGTTTCCACAAGGAGAGGGAACAATTTAGTTCAATACATAAAACACAGTCTTTATATACTTTTAAAAATAGTCTTTATTTTTTTAGAAAATGTTCAGGTTAACAGCGAAACTGAGGAGAAACTACCATTTTTTTTTACCCCTTCTCCCACATCACCTACCTCCATTACCAGAGT
The DNA here is from genome assembly GCA_963574885.1 of Lepilemur ruficaudatus. Taxonomy (NCBI): domain Eukaryota; kingdom Metazoa; phylum Chordata; class Mammalia; order Primates; family Lepilemuridae; genus Lepilemur; species Lepilemur ruficaudatus. The sequence goes on from CAUYRT010023204.1 coordinate 17,912, forward strand.
GGCACATGTTTTACCATTGATAAATTTATATTGACTTGTCATTATCACCCAAAGCCCATAGTTTACATTAGGGTTTACTCTTGATGTACATTTTATGGTTTTGACGAATGTAAAATGACATGTGTCCACCATTATAGTATGCTACAGAGTAGTTTAACTACCCTAAAAGTCTTCTGTGTACCACCTACCTATACATCCTTCCCTCCCCTGTAATCCCTGGCAACAGCTGGTCTTTTTACTGTATCCATAGTTTTGCCTTCTTCAGAATGCCATACACTTGATATCACACAGTATATAGATCGCCTTTGCAGCTTGGCTTCTTTCATTTAGTAATATGTATTTAGGGTTCCTCAATGACTTTTCATGATTTGATAGCTCATTTGTTTTTAGCACCGAATATAAGCAGAAAAGTCTTGGTCAAGGAAACAAAGTCTTAAGCTGAATCATGAAAACAGAGTCATATTCCCTCAATTGCCAGGCTTGAGCCAGTTTACAGACCCAGAATCCCTCCAATGAAGGGGAAGCTGGGTCCCTTGAGGAAGAACCCCAGTACACTATCAGAACGTATGCTATTAATCTTTCTTCCAGCCTTCCTCAAAGGGATCTATGGCCTTTTACCAAGGTAATTATGCATTGGGGAAAAAGAAATAATCAGAACTTTGGGGGACTGCTGGACACTGGCTCCAAACTGACACTAATTCCAGGAGACCCAAAGATGACTGTGATCCACTAGTCAGAGTGGGCGCTTATGGATATCAGGTAATCAATGCAGTTTTAGCTCAGGTTCATCTCACAGTGGATCCAGTTGGTCCCTGAACCTATCCTATAGTTATTTTCCTAGTTCCAGAATTCATAGCTGGAATAGATACACTAAGCAGCTGGCAGAGTCCCCACATTGGTTCCCTGACCTGTAAAGTGAGGGATATAATGGTAAAAAGGCCAAGTGGAGCCACTAGAATGGCCTCTACCTAGGAAAATAGTAAGCCAATAAAAATCCTTCAATCCTAGAGGGATTGCTGAGCTTAGTGCCACCATCAAGGACTTTGGAGGCATCCCTATTTCAACTCATCTATCTGGTCTGTGCAGAAGACAGACAGACTTGGAGAATGATAGTGTGTTATTGTAACCTAAACCAGGTGGTGAATCCAACTGCAGCTGTTGTGCCAGATGTGATTTCATTGCTTGAGGAAATTAACACATCACCTAGTACCTGGTATGCAGCTATTGATCTGGCACATGCTTTTTTCTCCATCCCTGTTAATAAGGCCCACCAGAAGCAGTTTTCTTTTAGCTGGAAAGTCCAGCAATCTACCTTCACTGTCCTATGTCAGGGGTATACGAACTCTGGCTATAAAACCATAGTTTGCAGGGATCTTGATCACTTTTCTCTTTCTCAAGATATTATACTGGTCCATTACATTGATGATGCTATGCTGATTTTACCTAATGAGTGAGAAGTAGCAACTACTCTAGACTTACTGCATGCCAGAGAGTGGGAAATAAAACCAACAAAAATTCAGGGTCTTCTACTTCAGCGATATTTTGTAGTAGTCCAGTGGTGTGGAACCATGATGTGGTATCTCTTCTGAGGTGAAGGATGAGTGTGCATCTGGCCCCTTCTATAACTAAAAAAAGGCATAATGCCTAGTAGGTGGCTTTTGGATTTTCAAGGCAACATATTCTTCATTTGTATGTGCTACTCTCACCCATTTACTGAGTGACCCAAAAAGTGACTAGGCTTTCGTCAGAACCTTATAAGTGAATCCCAGTGCAGGCTCTGAGGATTTTGGAGCAAGGTATTGCCATCATCCAGAAACAACTACTCTCCTTTGGGAAATAGCTACTGAGCCTTAGTGGATAAGAACACTTAACCAGAGGTAGAGAAAACACAGGCACGTTCACAGATGGTTCTGCAGATAAGCTGGCACCACCCAAAAGAGGACAGCTGCAGCACTGTAGCTCCTTTCTGGGACATCCCTGAAGTACATTGGCAAGGGAAATCCTCCTTTGAGAAGGGCACCTGGTTGTTCATTTTGCCTGGAAGGAGATATGCCCAGATAAATGTGTGTCAAGGCCTGTGGCCAATGGTTTGGCTGGATGGTCAGGAACTTGGAAGGAACATGATTGGTAAATTGGTGACAAGAAGAATTGAGGATATTTGCCAAATAGTTTCAAGTAAAATTCTTTTTAAAAAAAATGTTTCAATTTCCATCTGCATTTAACTCTCCATTTTCTTTAATTTACTGTTCACCATAATACATGCTAACACACTGGAATTTTCGAGTAGCAACTACTAAATCATGTAAATTAAATGAAGAAGTAAAAAGAATCAATTATTCCCCCCAAACACATACCTATTTATATCTCTCTATCATAATCCATTCAACAGAATTGTGATCTTTTTGAGCATACATTATTTACATAACACAATTAGATATTCTGTCTCTAAGTGTGACTCAGAATGGATCTTATTATGTAGATATTTTATTACAAATGCTTTATTTTGGAACACAACAAATATAAGTTCTATTTATTTTTCCAATCTAAATTGGACATTATAACTCAGTATTTCAGTCACTAAAGTCATCTGCCAACTCTAGCTATAAAACCATAATACAAGACCAATTCATGTTAATTAAAAAATAAATGTTCAAAAATATTATTATTAACATTTTAATACTCTTGGAAAAAGAGGAAACTGAAAGGAATAATTTTGTTAGTGTTGGAGAAATACTGGGAGTCTTCCAGTCTGAAAATATTCATTGTATTTCCTTCTCTTTTGGGGGTATTTTTAGGAGGATAGACACCAAACCAGAATAGTAAAACCCAGGGGATTTGAAACTGATAGCTTGGCCATATGTATATAGAAAATAGTTATAATGAATATAAACATGATTTCCAGCAATTCAAATGTATTTACCACAGGAATATTGGTCATTTAATAAAATGTATTTTTGAGCATCTACTATGCACACTTTGGTGGTGATATAAACAAAAAGTAATATTCCCGACTTATGGAAGTTGCAGTGTGCTTGGGAATATAGAGCATGTATACTTCAATGATGTAAAAATATATACAAAGAACATAAACTTGAACGATCATTATAGCAATGCAACATATATAACTGTTCAGAGATGCAGAGTAAAAAAAGCAATCGAAATAGTTGGAAGGCTGATAATCAAGAATTGATTCAGAAAAAAAAATGAGTTTTGAAAGGGCAAAACACAGATCATCTGTGAGAAAAACTAAAATAAATTAGAGGTGTGGACAAAAATAGAACAAAGTGAACACGAAACATATCATGGCTTCATATAACTGCTTGGTGATGAATTTTTGTTGATTAACCAGAAACGAGGAGCCTTGAAACAAGGAAAATGCATTGAGATTTCCTACAGAACCCTATTTTATCATCAAGACAACAAAGAATAGGGGTTGAAAGCTTGCAATCCGAAATCAGACTGCCTGAGTTCAAACCTGACTTTGCCACTAATTAACTGCGTGATCTCGAGTAACTTCCTTGACTTCTTTGCGCCCCAGTTCCTCATCTGTAAAACAGGGAGAACAATAGCACCTGCCTGTGCTAGATTGTGCTGTATATATTTAGTTTAGGTGGGAATTACATTTCCCAGAATTCCTGTCCCTGTGTAGCTCTGGGTTATTCTGGTCAAAAGAGGGCTTCTAATCACAGTCTACACGTCTCCTACTTCAGAAAGGCTTCTTTTGGGAGAGTGAAATTCTATTTCAAATAATGTTTGTTAACTATTCACATCTGTCACTGTAACACTCTTTTTTTGTAATGAGCTTTAAAAAATGATATACTGAATGAGGTAGATAGCATCAGATTATAAACCCCAAGATGAGCTATAACAACTCATTTTTATTTCAATTGTTCCCAGCCAGGTAAACAGCTGGGAGCTAGATGAAATAATGACGATGAAATGCTAGATGCTGTTATCACAACTTTATCACTGAACATGATAAAAATTATATAGATTGATTATTTTATATTTTCCCAGTCCTTTTCACTATCTTTATTCATCTAATCTTGACAAGAACACAATGAAGTGAGTTGAAATTACTATGTCCATGTCAGAGATGGGGAAACTGACACAGATTTTTTGGCAGACTCAATATCTAACTGGTAATTACTTCCAATTAAACTTCACAACATTTTGGTATTTTCAAGTTGCCTTTGGGGCACCAAAGTCACTATTGCAAGTGCAAATAAATAAAGACAATAGAGAACAAGTAAGATATAGTATTCCGATTTGGTTGAGACTCTTTAGTGGGGTGAGGGATTAAACTGGAATTTTAGGGAAAATGAGGAGAAAATTTCCCAGAAGTACATGTGAAAGGAATATTTTTAGACAACAATAAGAATCAGTGAAGCAACGATTTATCAGCAGGGAGAAGAATAGCAAATAGCTACACTTATACTCTCAGATGTCTGTATTACTTCAAGGGTAGGTCCAACAAATCTAGCTATAAAACCATAATATAAGACCAATTTATGTTAATTAAAAAATAAATGTTTAAAAATATTATCATGAACAGTTTAATACTCTTGGAAAAAGAGGAAACTCACTGAAAGGAATAATTTTGTTAGTGTTGGAGAAATATTGGGAGGCTTCCAGTCCATGTGGCCTGATAAATGAAAACTGTGTGAGTCATGGGAGGTGGGGTAGAGGCACCTAAGCAGATGCTGCTACTCGAACCCTATTGAACACATTCCCAAGTAGGAAAGAGAAACACTCAAAGATAGTAGAGTTAAAAAGGGCATCTGGACCAACTAAATTTGCAGATCGTCATTACCATAATCTTCCTGCGTGTTCAAACCCAACACATGCCAGAGGGAGCTAATTATCTCTACACCTACTAAGTAATTGAAAATAGAAGGGGTTATTATCACTGACCCTCTCATTTCCCACTCCTTGCCCACAGCAAAACATGCTCATCTGGCCATTAGTTCTTTCTCCTTAGGGTGAAGGTCACTTGCAACAGAAGCTCTCAATCTCGCTACAAGTGAGAATCACCTAGAAAAACACTTTTAAAAACTTTGATGCCCAGGCTGCACTCTGTACCAACTAAATCCACATCTCTGGGGACTGGGATGGTGCATCAGTATTTTTGAAAGTTTCCCAGGCGACTCTAATGTGCAGTCAGGTTTAAGAAAAAGGAATGCCACAGAAACGCAGTTACCGACAGTCTAGACCACAGCTCAGCTGGAATGCTCTGTATTTCCCTCAGTGAAGAGAATTGGTGATACAGACTTTATTTGGAAATAGGATCTTTACAGAGGTAACTGAGTTAAATGAGATCATTAGGGTAGGCCCTAATCCAATATGACTGGCATCCTTATAAGAGTGGAGTTTGGACACAGATATGCACACAGGGAGAGGGAAGGCCATGTGAAGTCGAAGGTAGAGATTAAGGTGATTAATCTACAAGCCACCAAATGCCAGAGGTTGCCAACAGACCATAAGAATCTAGGAAAAGAGGCTTAGAATAGATTCTCCCTAAACCTTCAGAAGGATCCACCCTATTGACGTTTTGATTTTGGACTTTCAGTCTCCAGAACTATGAGACAAAACATTTCTGTTGTTTAAGCCACCCAGTTTGTGGCACTTTGTTAGGACAGACCTAGGAAACTAATACAAGGCTCAACTAGATACCTAACTTATGAAGATAAACTAACTATATTTAAACATTTTCCTAGCAGGGTCATGTTGACTATTAAAAATCCCTAACCATGGATTTAGGGGAACACATTGGTGCAAAACCTACTTATTAACTAAACTTCTTTTTTCAAGGACAGAAAACAAAATCTGTAGATCAAAATTACCACACAGAGACTAACAAAAACTTTCACCTATTTCATCCAGATTCCCAAGACTAATCATCCTATACAGAACTCTTAAAAAAATCCCATGCAAACTATAAGTGGTAAAGATTTACAAAAAAAATACTTCAGAGAAGTATGACTAGAATGCTACACACTGAGCTTTTAAAAAAAAAGTTAATTATATTTTTTAAATCAGAAGATTCAAAAGTATATTCAGTAAAAAGTAAGCCTTCCTCCCATGCATGCACTGCCCAGTTCTCCTTCAAGATTCAAAGGTGTGATCTTCCGCTCCCATCTTTACCCCACCTACCTGGGGGTTAGATACTACCCTTATTTGCCGCTAAAAGATTAGCTGAGTTTTTAAATTTTTGTATGCATCATTTGTTTATTTTTAAAATACAAAATGCACGCACAAGTACAGAATGGTGCAACAAAGTGAAAGATGTCCAAGCAAATCTCCCCGCCACTCTTCTTCTCAGACCACATTGAGGCAATCAGCATCACCAGGTTTTGGGCAAACTTTCCAAGACACACAATACAATATGAACAATTCATGCATATTTATTTTAAAGCAAATGGTAGCATATTATACAGATTGGTCTGCTAATTGCTGGGGTTTTTTTTCCCCCTTACACTTAATAATACATCTTGGACTTGTACAGATCATTCATTCACTTTAAAATAGTATTTTATTTGAAATAATATTAGATTTAAAGAACAGATGCAAAGACAGTGTAGAGAGCTCATACATACCCTTCATCTAGTTTCCCTTAATGTTAACATCTTAAAAAACCCTGTTAGTTTTGCCAAAATCAAGAAATTAACCTCATTGTATTAGTACTGACGAAAAACTCCAAACTTTATTCACCGGATTTTCCACTGCCCCTTTACTGTTTGGGGGTCCAGTCCAGGGCACCACACTGCATTTCATTGTCATGTTTCCTTTGTTTCCAGTGGTGGGTGACAGTTTCTCAGTCTTCCCTTATTTTTCATGAGTTGGACAGTTTTAAGAGTACTTGTGAGGTATTTTGTAGAATGTCCCTCAGTCTTTGTTTTAAATGTTTTCCTTATAATTAGACTAGGGCTATGGGTTTGGGAAAGAACATCACAGAGATAAAGTGCCCTTCGCCCCACATATCAGGGGGTGCATGTGATGAATGTAACATTACCGCTGATGTTAACCTTGATCACTTGGTTAGGTGGTGTCTGCCAGGTTTCTCCACCATAAATTACTCTTTTTCCCTTTCCAAACAGTATTCTTTGGAAATGAGACACTAAATCTAACCCACTCTCAAACTGAGTGAAATTGAGCTCCACCTCCTGGAGGAGGTTATATCTACAAATATTATTTGAAATTGCTCTACATAGGAGATTTATCAACTCTCCCCTATTTATTTACTTATTCAATAATTTCTTTATATAAGTAGGAACTCATGGATATTTATTTTACACTTTGAGTTTTAATCCAATACTATTTTATTTATTTTGTTGCTCACATTGTTCCAGCTCTGGCCATTGGGAACTCATTCCTGTTGGGCCCTGTACCCTAGGGACATGCTCCATTCTTTTTTTATCTTTTCCCTCTTTTTTTGGATCACCTCCTTATTTCTCAGCATTAGGAAATGATCCAGGCTCATTGTGTATTTTCTTTTCTCATTTTCCCTGCTCCAGTCCTAATATCAGCTATTTCTCTGAAGAACCCTGGTTCCTTTTACTTGAGAGTGGTATTCAGAAACCAAGATCTAGGCATTGAGTCTGCTCTTTATTATGAGTGTGTCACTGCTTCTAGGACCTCTCAGTAGGCAGAACTAGGAAATACATGCATGTATTATAAATAATATGTATACACATATCTATATTTCTGTATCCATGTGTATATATCTGTAAACATATTTATATATTCACATATATACATATATGAGCTCATACTGATGGCTCTGACTCTAATTCAACAACACAGGATTTCTTCTAGACTGTTTCCTTTGCTCATCTATAACTTACTTATCTGATAGTAATAAATCTGGCTCCTATTATCTAAAATGTACATATAACGTAGTTGCAGAATTGCTAATGTATAATCCTATAAGAAACAGATCTGCCAGCTAGAGTATACGCTAGAATATAGTGTTTGCTATACTAGAGTGTAGTATATGCACAGTTCTTTCTGTTTCTTACTTTTCACTTTTTAGTCAAAGCAATGTTTTTTCTAAAGTTATTTATTTTTTCCCACTACTTTCAGTGAGGTATTGTCATACATTTGTAAAAAAAAGTTAGATTTATTTGTCAGTCTGCATCTCATCCCGAGATCCCTAGACAGCCTGATTGATCTTTACAAAAATTTATTTGCATATATTAAAGTTCATGCTCATAATGTACAGCTCTGTGGAGTTTGATAAATGCATAGAGTCATATTTCTGCCACCCACATAGCATACATAGCATTCCATCACCCTAAGAATTCCCTGGTTCAAATTCTTTTAGTCAACTACTTCCCTGTCCCCAAAACCTTGGCAACCACTGAACTACTCTCCATCTTTATACCTTTCCCAGAATGTCAAATAAATGAAATCACAGTATGTAGATTCTTGTGTTTAGGTTCTTTCACTGAACAAAATATTTTTAAGATTCTTCCATGGTGTTGCTAATATCAATAGTTCCTTCCTTTTTATTGCTGAGTAGTAAATATTCCACTGTATGGCTGTACGACACCAGCTTATCCGTTTACCACTTGAAGGACATTAGGTTGTTTCCAGTTTATAGTGATTATTTGTAGGCTGATATCAACATCCTTGCATAGGTTTTTGTGTGCATATTGGTTTTACTTTCTCTTGGTAATTATCTAAGAGTGAGGTTGCTAGGTCATATGGCTGGCATATGATTAATTTTGTGTAAGAAGCTGTTTTTTTAATCATTTATTTTCTTTCCATTCTAAAAGCTGTGCAGCTTATCTATTAAGCACACTTTTTTTTTTTTTTTTTTTGATACAGCGTCTCACTCTGTTGCCCAAGCTAGAGTGAGTGCCATGGCGTCAGCCTAGCTCACAGCAACCTCAAACTCCTGGGCTCAACCAATCCTTCTGCCTCAGCCTCCCAAGTAGCTGGGACTACAGGCATGTGTCACTATGCCCGGCTAATTTTTTTATATATATACTTTTAGTTGGCCAATTAATTTATTTCTATTTATAGTAGAGACGGGGTCTCGCTCTTGCTCAGGGTGGTTTCGAACTCTTGACCTTGAGCGATCCGCCCACCTCGGCCTCCCAGAGAGCTAGGATTACAGGCGTGAGCCACAGCGCCCGGCCGAGGAGCTGGAAAGTTTCTTTTTAATTAAAATTTGAAATTAAAAAAATTTTTATTTGAAAAATTACCATATAGTAAAACTGACTTTTTCAGTGTCCAGTTCTATGAATTTGACACATGGAGGGATTCATGCAATCACCACTGCACTCAGTCGTGTGAGTGAGTCGTGTGAGCTTTATTTTACAAATAAAGCTGCTATGATCATTTAGCACACAGGTTTTGGTATGAATACATTTTTTACTTTTCTCACGTAAATACTGATGGAATTGTTAAGTCATATGACAAGTGTATGTTTGACTTTATAGGAAATGGCCAAGCTGTGTTCCAGTTAGCTGTGCCGTCTTGCATTCCACCAGCAAGCAGGAGAGTTCTAGTTGCTTTGTGTCTTCACCAGCACCTGGCAGTGCTGTCAGTAATTTTTATTTCAGTCGTCCTAGTAAATCTGCAGTGGTAATTCATCAGGGTTTTAATTTGCTTTCCCAAATGGCTAATAATGTTGAGCATCTTTTAAAGTGCTTATTTGTCTCTTATGTCCCCTTTGCTGAAGTGTCTATTCAAGTCTGTTGCCTATTTTTCTTTTTTTTTTTTTTTGAGACAGAGTCTTACTCTGCTGCCCGGGCTAGAGTGAGTGCCGTGGCGTCAGCCTAGCTCACAGCAACCTCAAACTCCTGGGCTCAAGTGATCCTTCTGCCTCAGCCTCCCAAGTAGCTGGGACTACAGGCATGCGCCACCATGC
>CAUYRT010023207.1:0-50565 GCA_963574885.1 Lepilemur ruficaudatus
CCTCAGCCTCCCAGAGTGCTAGGATTACAGGCGTGAGCCACCGCGCCCGGCTCTGCTATGATTCTTGATTACACATTTTATTTTTTTGAACACAGTAAGCATAGCTGTTTCAAATTCTGTGACTGATATCTGGAGCCCTTCTGGGTACCTCTATTTATTTAGTTTTTAATCCCTTAATGGTTTTTTTTTTTCCTTAATGGTTTTAATTCAAGAAATTGATATTGTCTGGTCTTCTCCCATACTTGGATATTCCTGATTATAATATTGTAGAAATAACTTGAGGCCCTGGGTTGTGTTTGCATCCTTCAGAGAGAATTTACATTTGCTTCAGCTAGGCACCTGGGGCACCAGTCATCTAGCTGCACCTTAATCCACATTCAGCTACTGAGGTGGCTTAGAAGTTGAGTAATACCCACGCGGGACAGTCTAATGACAGTAGTGGAGGACCCCCCCCCTGCCGCCAGCTAAGGACAACTTGGAAATCAGTCCAAAATATTTTAAAAATTTGCCTGAAGGCATCCCAGAGCCAACAGGATGGTGAAGCATTACCTGTCCAGCTGCATGGGGCAGCTTTTCCTCTGGGGGCTTTTGCTAATCCCAGAGGCTGTGTCTGAGAGCTGGCATTTCGATAGCCTTGTGAAGTCAGATTAGGGGTTGGAATATGGCCTGACCAAGGGGGTGGGGTCTGCTGGCGAATCTCCCTTGTTTTGAGTGGGGACCCTGAAAATAGCTACACCCTAATGAGATTTCATTTTATGCTTTAATAGAATTCTTAAAAAAGAAACATGCATTATTTGCTGTGGCTCATGTGCTATCATCTGTTTTTCATATTCATAGAAAGCATGGCTCTTCATCAGGGAATAGAAATCCTGATCTCCTTGACTGCAGGAAGTGATGTAGACACTGGAATAGCCCTCAATTTGGAATCAGGGCCCAAGGATCAGCCCCTAACATCGAATGGCAACTACTGCAACTGCAGTATGGCGCCTAGGAGAGAACCAAGAGACGCAACATGGCTGATCCTGCAAAGTCAGCCTATAAAGGGTCAGAAAGCATCAAAACTCTCATTACGGCTCTGCAGAGCAGCACAGGCGACTCAGTCATGCAGATGGCTATCACACCTCATGCAAAACCCCAAACCCCCAGATTCCCCAGAATCTGAAGGGTGACATATGATGCCTAAAGAATGATAGAAATTTGGTGCCTGAAAGCATCCTCTCACTAAACGTTTCTCTCGAATGTACCTTAACGAGCCCTTGAGGAAGTGGTCGAGTGTTCTGATGCGGGTCCCATGTTCTTTCCTCTTTCCATCTTCTGCTTTTCCAGCTCCTGTGATCTCCCTCCAGAGAGAGCTGTGCATGCAGTGTACTTTCCGTGCTTCACCTTTGGGGACCTTTTCCTTTCTCTGTCCTTGTCCTTGAGCTGTGCCGTCTGTGCTGCTGAATGGTGGCAGCTCCGTTGCAAGGTTGCTGTTCACAGATCCTGTGACACCAGCCCCAGTGGTGGCTGTGAATTCTGAAGCTTTTTTCATAAATGCCTTGAACTCTTGATAGGGAAGGTGCTATTCAAAGGGGCCTATTCTTTTAAAGATAAATATTGTGGCACAACTCTTTGTTGATAAAATGACACACTGCAATAACGGCTTCATATCATGGGTAAAATCCAATGTTAATTTCCATCCCAACACATGCTGCTTTTGTGTTATATGACTCTATACATTTTTACTTTGTGTTAAACAGAAAAACTTCTAAGCACACTAATACTCCAAATCAACAGAAGCATAATTCAAGTTTAACATTTGAATTTATTGCCATGTAATACATCTTTCACAAAAATAAGAGACTCATGGTGGCTTTGCAGAGCTGTGGCCATGAAGCACGTGAGGAGGAACTGGGTGGTGGGAGCCCCATGTCCAGGCCTCCTCAGAGGCTGCTGCCCATTGAGCTTTCAGGCCAGTCTCCTGCTGATGGCTGAGAAGCAAGGAGAGGGCAGGGGCCACCTCGGTAACCCGGGAGCCTGGGGGAGAGACTGTGGGAGCCGGCCCTCTATCAAGATGACTAGGCCTTGAGAGACCATATTTCCTCCTGTCACAAGAGCTGACAGTCCTGCAGCTCAGTGACTGTCCCATGGCACTCAGAGGACAAGTCCATGGTCCGACTTGAAGCTCAGCTGCTTCACATAACCCTTAAAAAAAATTTTTTTTTTTTTGGTTTAAAGGAAAAGGAAGCAAATAAAAATGCTTTGGAAACCAATTAAAGCTGTTAATCATTTCCCCACATAGGAAATAAGTATTATATAATTGCATCCCCCTCTGGCGGAGAGGACCGCGCCTCCTCCGGCAGGACTAAGCAGATGTCATTGACAAGCTTGACCTCTACCCTGAAGGCCCTCTACACTAGATCTGAAGTAAACTCCGGGAGTCGGGGTCCCCAGCCATTCGCTGGGACAGCAGAGGCCCCGTGGAACAGGCACTGAGGGGGCAGCGGGCAAGCTGCACCTGCCTCCTGGACAGGGCCAGGCACTCCATGAGTCACTCGGCCTCGGGGAACTTGTGTTCTACCCCTGCCCAGATGAGGAGGAGGAGCTGGGCGCACCTCAACAGCCCGCTGAGGGCGGCTCAGCCTGGCTTTCCTCGTGGGGGAAGCACACAGGGGTGCACTGAGATGTCGGCACTTTTACAGAGCTTGGGGTGACTGAGGAGGGCTGCTCCTGGGCTCCCAGAAGATGGTGATGGACAGAATGACTTGGGCCTCTGGCCCAGGGACACGGGGACAGGAGATGCTGGTCCTGACGTAGATGAGATGACATTAGGTTGAAACAGGGTGCTCAGGCTCATCTGGGATCATGTGCTAAGTCAAAAATCAAATGCTTTGTTTCTTTGAAAACCAAAGTGGGCTCCTTATCTAGACGGTCAAGGGGGGACACGTCCTGAAAGGTTGGTCCCAGCCAGCCCTTGCGCCCACTGCTCCGCTCCGCACAGCCTGGGTGGTGGGTTCCCTCAGAGAAGCTCCCTCCTCCGGCTCAGGCACCAAACACATGGACTACACAGGCCCAGAGAGCTTTTAAAAAAATCAAAGGAAAAAAACATGTTTTTCACCTCACGTGGACTACAGTATTAACCAATTGGTCTCCCTTTTCTCCTACCAGTCTGATTGAAGGCGAAAGACTGCTTTCAAAATTAAGCTTTTCTTTGCCCAGTGATTAATACAGAGTAGAGTAGGTTAACTTAATTTGCACTAGACTCCAATTTAATTTCAGCCACAGCTCAGAGGCCAAATCCACAGAAAAGTTAATCTGGGCTTCATGAGAAGGAGCCATTTTCGTTCTTAAAGACGCGGCGGTTCTAAATGTCACCGTCTAATGGCCCAGGCGTAGCGCTGGCAAAATCCCGGGTGCGGTCAGGCAGCCACACACGCGACTTCATTCCCTTATTAATTCCTGTCTCATCATCTGTTCTCACTGATATTCCTTAATGTTAAAGGAATATCTTTCTCACACACATTAGACCGAAACAAAAATCCAGAACATGCCAAAAAAAAAAAAAAAGCGCGCACTGTTGAAGTTTTATGTGCCTAAGGCCTCAGGATCCTGGGAAAGCTCTAGATTTTTGGTTTAAGAAATAACATTGCATATTGAACGGCAGGTTTTTACGTTTATTGTTGTGTATTTCCCCCCATTTTTGCGCTACAATCTAAGCTGAGTGATCTATTGCCAACTGGCACCGATTCTCCAAAGTGTGTGAGGGAAACACGCTTGCGCGATCCTCTTTAGAAGACACACCAGGCGATCGTCTGTCTACTTCTGATGCCCAGAGATACAGTGAGCGGAAGGGCCGCGAGGCTGGCGGGGCCGGGGTAGGGTGCGCACCGCCCTCAGTCGGAGTCCATCGTGAACAGCTGGATGTCCTGCGGGTTCCAGTACAGGCCCACCGCGGAGTTGTAGACGAGAGACCAGACGTAGGGAATGAAAAACTCCTCAGGCTGCTCCTCTTCCACGTATTTGAATTTCAATTCTGGAAATTTCTGCAATGAAAACGAGACGATCTTACAATCTCACAGTTCCATGCACAAGCAAAAGCAGTGGTAGTTTGCTAGCAGTGTGCAGGAAGCCACCTCCCCTCATGGGTCACAGTGCCTGATACGTTAGCTATCCACTGGCTCCTATGAAAATGTCAATTACGGTGGGAAGGGCAAATAACACCATGGGTCCTGGTCAGCTAACGACAGCTTGGCTGATAGTGTGCTGAGGAGGGATCCAAGCAGGGGTAGAGGCAGGATGAGGAGCATCACAACTGAGAACTGGACCCTGCGTGGGGTGGCAGACAAGGCGCAGGCCGGTGTCACCCAGTGTGTAGTGCTCAGGGCTGGTTCTGCGGGAGAGGTGTCGTCTTCGGGGTTCAGTGTTTTGGAGGTGAGGGCTGCCCCCTCACAATTCCTGAGCCTTGAACTCAAGAGGCAGCACGGGCCCCGGGGGGTGTGGGTCTGGGGCGGGCGGCCTGCTCCATCATGGCTTGCCCCAGTCTCTCCCTCCTTGAGTGCAGGAGCGACGGCTTTGGCTTTGTAGGGGGGAGGCAGGGGACAACCTCAGGCCTGGCTCTGCGCGCTTCTGTCCTTGGGTATGTGAGAAGGCGTGCGGTTTAGCAGCCTGGGGTAGCACTTGTGTTTCAGCACATGGCCAGGATCGGGGCTTCTGATTTTCTAATTTTACCCCTGACCGATTTATTCCAGCCAGGGCAGAGGAAGCCATTCTGCTTTCAGCACCCCAAGGAGCGGCTAGAGTCTACTCAAGGCCCCGGGGCCTCTTCCCTTGCCAAGGTGACTCTGGCAAGAGTGGCTGCAGCTTGGTGACCACTGTCCCAGGTAGGGTGGGGTGCTCAGGGTCCTAAGAGGAAGGGTCTAGTGGGAAGTTGAGTGAGAGGGCTGGAAAAGAGAAAGAAAGGAAGCAACACATATCCACACACGTACCCACAGCCACATTCGTCACATTACACTTGAAGGCATGGCCCAGAAGGGCAGAGATTTTCATCCACACGTGTACGGATTTTCATCTGTTTTGTTAGCTGCTGTACACCCACAGACACTGGCCAAGCTCTTAATAAACGAACGAATCAATGGAACGATCACCCATACACTGAGGGCCAGCCGTGTCAAAGACACACCCGTAGATGCTTTATGTACATCATGTTATTTAATCCTCCTGCCGTCAGTCTGTCCTTTTGTTCACTGGTCCACTCATTCTGTCAACTGTCTCTGCGTGGTGCCGGGCAGGCACCGTGTGGGCAGGGCCTAGGGACAGAGGGGTGTGGCAGCCACACAGCTCCTCTGCTCACCGAGCATCAGTTCTCACGGGACAGAGAGACGAACAGCAGCAGCAAAACCCCTCAACAGAACAATCATGACAGGGCAGTGAGACGGGGAAGGACAAGCTGCTCTAGAGGCCTGAAGGTGGAGGAGGCAGCAGCGGATTGAGAGGGAAGTGTGTTCCTCTGGCGGGCATGGCGCTGTGGGCCTGTGTGAGGCGTGAGGACTTCGTGCTGTGGGGACAGGACAGGGGAAAGGCAAGCACTGGGGAGCAGGGGTGAGACCCACGAGCCACGTGACGGGTGCTGGACCCACGCTGAGGTCTGGAAGGTGGCCACGGTGTGACGAGGACAGCACTGTGCAGTGGCCACTCCGATCAGTGTGTAGAACTGGAGGGCGCGTGGCAGTGGGCGGCGGGAAATGGGACGGAACTAGGATGACACTAGTCGGGTGGATTTACAAGATATGTAGGGAAGGGGAGGGGCGGGTAGAGGGGCTACACACAGAGTTATAGGCATTTTAAAATAACTTTTATGGTGATTAAGATTAAAAATATCTAAGTGCTGATCCTCAGAGTTCCAGAGAGTCAGTTCAGAGGAGCAGAGGTGAGCTGGACAGTCTTCACGGCAACACGAGTTTTGAGTCACATCTTGAAAAAGTACACAAGAAGTCCTGAAAAGGAGGCCACTCTGGTCATTGATATAACATCAACACACCACCGACGGCACAGCCACCTGCCGTGGCTGCAGTGCAAACCAACTCCCCACTTCCGGTCTCCCAGAAAGGTGTGTAAATTGGGACATACATAAACAGGGTTGACAAGTGGCCAAACTCCAGCATTGAATCACCTACCCCTGGATCTTCCCTCACACCTTCTACTACCCACAGTCCACCCTTTCCCAAACCATTCTGCTTTAATGAGAACCCCAGCCCTTCAGGCCATCAGTGTTTCTAACCAGTCCTGTGGCGTCGCCAGCATGGGCGGTAAAGTCCCGTGTGTACTGATACTGCTGGCGACTTACAGGACAGCCTCTTTAACCTGAGCTCTTCGGGTCAGTCTGGCCGACCAAGTTTGATCAGCTCAGGGGTGTGGATGTGGCACTACTTCCAGCATATGCTCACATGAACTGGGGTGCAGGCAGCCCCCGGCTTTCCATTCCCTTGTTGTCCACTCCGGAAGTCCCTTCTCTCCCTCCCACACTGACCACGCAGCAGCTGGGTGATCTCCCAGGGGCTGGAGTCCTTGGCACCCGCAATGAGCTTCTTCACACCCTCTGCTCCTTCTGGCCTGGCAGGGGAGTGCTAAGAGGTAAGTCTCTGTCGCGCAATCAGGTATCTTACAGGTACCAGCACAATAGCATTTTTTTCCTGTTAAAAAATCTGCATTTGTAGCAATAGGGGGCAGCTAGCGGCTAGCACCAACCAGCACTTCTGACGTACCACGCCTGCCTGAAGCCTCCCACACAGCACTGTGGTCAAGCACCACAATGTCCCACCGAAGCTGCTATCACCAACCCACTAAGAAAAGGCAAAGAGATGCTCAGAGAGGCTCAGTGCCTGGTGCAAGGTCACACAGCCTACTTGGGGTGGAGTCAGGTTTAAAGCCTAGGTCTGAGTGTGCAGTCACTTGAAAAGTGACATCAGAGTTCTAGCCCCACTAGTGCTTTGTCCTTAAATTCGATTCTCTTAGGCTCCACGACACTCTTGAGGGTTAGTGTGCCCTTCCACCACATGGCACAGAACCCCGCACGCTGCTGGCTGGTCCTTTAAAAAGCACCACAATGATGTCGATAATCAAGAGAGGATGGGGGATGCTGTTTGGAGAACTTTTCTCCATAGTGACGGAGATGGAAGTCCTAGTCATTAGGATGGCCTCAAAATTAGAAAACCTCTCACCCTGACTCAGAAGTGATGCGCCGGGGTGGGGGTGCAGAGGCGGTGGTTTGAAAAGGCCAGAGTCTCCACACTGCCTCTTTGGTTGGAATAATAACATCCTACGTTGTGGTAATGCTGCCATGAAAATGCGCTTCTTGTTAGAAATAAAAATGACTCAAGGACGTGAAACCTTTTCTCCATCCAGTGACACAGTTGGGGTTTTCCCATGAAGGCCTTAGGAATGGGTGAGACTTACATGAGCCTGCTTTCTGGATCTAACAAGGGTGCAATGGGAAATGAAATGAGCACATTTTAAACTGCTCTCAACAAATTCCTTCCAACTGAATTACAGAAACTTAGGCAAGAGCTGGTAATAAGTTTACGGGCTGGCAGTAAGTTTACCTGTCCCCGTGGCTTTGGGGAATTCTGATGACTAGTTGAAAGGAGGCATGAGTCAAAGGCTGCCCTTAAATTTTGCAAAGGTGGATCTGGGAAACACACTGGGCACCCCCTTGACTATTCTTCCCCCCACCTGGTAAAAACAGAGGTGCAAATGCCTCAAGTTTATGTCAAAACAATAATCCATCTCACTCTCTACGAAGGCGCAGGGTATCTCTTAACACTATGGAGAACTTCCCTTTAATCTGAAAGCAAACCATTTGACCAGTAATAACCACGGCTTTCAAATGTTGGAAACAAAATTTCAATGTAAGGTTATGCCAGAAGTAGCAGGAACATCCAGTTATAGTATTATGTATAAAAATCTAGTACACAAAACAGCGTAAACTTTGTCAACAGTGGACATGTACAAATTGTACCATAAAGTTCTTCTTCAAGCTGATCAATGATTATTTCTATGGAATTTCTTCATAAAAACTTTATAATCAATTCTGAGATTACAGCTAACATTTACAGCTAACATAATTGATTATCTATTACGTAGCAAGCACAAACACTTGACATACAGTTACTCATTTAATCTTTGAAACAACTAAAAAGCACTCCAAAGGTAAACAGATAATTTGAGATTCAGCCCCATTCCCTCCCCATTCATTCAGTAAATATTTACTGAGGGCCTAAGCACTGAACTAAAAATATAGCTGTGCCTAGGACACACATGGTCCCAGCATTCAAGAGCCAAAAGTCTAGTCCTTCAGACTCAGGCTCTTACAAGACAAAGTTTACTGTACGCTAAGATTTTGAATCTAACCACCCTGCCTCCTTCACGGGGTTGCAGCGATGAGACAGTGACGCGAGATAAGCCATGTCAGGCTTGCACAGTGGCTAACACAGAGCAAGCACTCGACGAATGTTGGCTATTATTCCTGACATTGAGATGGTAAGTAGATGTAAGGTATGCTCTTATTGTATAATGTTCAGTAATCAAATCTAAAGACTAGAAATAACTAGGACTGGCCTGGTCCCAAGCCCACTTCTCTTATGCATCCAGATGGACACTTTTCACTTGGCAAGTGACTCTTAATAATAGCAACATGAAAGACCTGAGCCTCCCTGCATAAAAACCAGGAATAAGTGCTGACAAATGGCTTAACAGCAACAGGCTCATTTTCATAACCATTCTTAAAGAACAAAGCTATTTCACTAACAGAAAGCAGGTTCTGAAGAACTACCTTCTTTCTCTATCTCAGAGTCAGGCTCAACTGGAAGGGAGGGAACTGGCCTGGGAGTGGTTTTTGGCTATAGTAAGGATGACAGAGGGATCACTTTTGTAATGTATTTGACATTAGGAACATGACCTAGGTGTTTGCAACCTTCCTGTAAGATCATGTCGCACGTTCCACAACATCCAAGATGGAGCTGGGCCATGGTAGCTCACCCTCCGAGCTGCACGAGGCAGGGTGGCCGGCTAGCAGCGAGGACACTGATCTTTCTGCTTGGAGCTCACAGAGACAACCCAGTAAGGAGCTCAATGGAAGTGACCTTGACTGGAGCTGCCCATGTACCAGGACTTCCTGCTTGACCATGAACACCCTATAAAAAACAATAGTAGCATCTCTCAGTTCATTGGTGCACTGCCTTCACAACACTTAGTGCAACTGGTGCTTATCTTGTTTATTAATTTGTTTACTTGTGCACCATTTGTCTGCCCCACTAGAATACAGGCTCTAAGAAGGCATCTGGCATATTACTGACACTTAAGAAATGACTCCACATCTGCACAACGGTCCTGTGACATGGGTATTAACTCTATGATAGAGACAAGAAAAGCAAGGCTCAAAGGATAAGTAACATGCCAAAGACGCCACCGCCAGTAAGTGCTGGAGCCAGAAGCTGAATGAAGCTCAGACCCTCCACTGTGGCCTTCCCAGCGCTGACAGGGACCCGAGTAGACAAGTCCTTCTTAAAATGTCTATGGCTGATGTGGAAACTAGGTTTCCATTTCTTTTAAGTAATGATAATGAGCTTCAAATGTTTTTTAAATGTACCAATAAGTCATATAACTCGTGTGCCTGTGCTTCCTCACTGTGAAGTGATGTCATTGATCTCTAGGTGGCCCCAGGCTCCTGGAAAGCTGGGCAATTTGGGACAAGTCATAGCATTTCTCAGGATTCAGTTTTCTCACTTGTGTAAATGAAGGACATCTGAGCTCCTTCCAGCTCTGACTGGGTGTGGTGTTATGAGCTGACCCCAATACGGTCTGAACATTTGTACTCGCTGCCGTGCCTCTAGGCTGCGCTGGGCTGACCTGGAGCAAGGGTTGAACGAGCTGGGCCTGGGTTCAGCTGCAACTCTGATGTCAACTATTTACTGATTTCTGCTTAGCCAAGGCGTCGCAGTGGAGACGGTATCTGAAGCTTCCTGAGCTTTCCTGGGGGTTGACAATAGACAGTTTTAAAGGCTAAGGTTCCTAACTGCTTAAAATCAAGACAAACACGAAGCTTCTATTGAGCTGTCCTGGCCTGAGAGCTCTCAGCTAAGTGGGTTGAGGTTCCTGGCTTGGCCCTGCCTCTGCTGCCTGGTTAAGGCCTGATCCCTCCCACAGACGGGGCTCTTAAGTTGCTGGGTCCCGAGTGTGCACCGCTGCTCGCTGAGGAACCGAAAGGGCAAACAGAGACGGCAGCATGGACGCACCGCCATTACTGGAAAATCGCTTGAACGTGCAGACGGCACCCATGCACGCCCAAAGCCGTGGCACTGGCTCCCTCTCTCCTAGAGCCACAAGGGAACTGAGAGATTATTTCTGGGGTTGTTTGCTTGGAACTTCCCCCCAGCACTTAAAAGGCTCAGAAAGGGGAGTAGTGCTCTTGCTTTTCTTGCTGCTTGTGCACGTCCTCCAGGATCGGCCACGCAGAGCTAACACTTGCAAGCACAAGGTAGAGAGCTTCCTTTTTCCTGGGGTGAGCTCTTTGTAAGACCAGTGTACTAGGAACACTTTAAAAGGGTGAAAAACAGGCATAAGCCACAGAAGTTTGAAGATACTATTCAGCCGAACTGGGTGCATGTGAGTGTAGCCGCTGCACCATTAGCTGGGCCTGGGCCGCATTGCACTTGACCTCGCTCCCAAATCTACCTGTCCGTCCATCTAGCTATGGGGAGAACCGACATGCTTTGAGGCTTAAATAGACTTACTTAAAACTATGTGCTCCTCTACGTTGTCTTAGAAGTCTGAAGTGCTAAGGAAAAGAAAGACAAAAGGTTTAATTAAGCACTAAGGGCACTGGAGACACTTTTTGTCAGGAGTCAATCCAAGAAATGTCACGGTCTGAATGTCAAATCAACAGCCTAGAAAAGTCACTCTTTCCTTTGAGTTTCTTGTCGAGCCCGTGGAGAACAATGATGCCATCCTGTGAGGCTGAGGGAAGTCCAGCTTCCTCACGCGAGAGTGTTCTCATCTCTGATGTGACCAAAAAACCCTACTTGGTGGCCCGGGCTGCCGGGGCATCCTCAGGCCTTCCCAGCTCTGACATCATCAGCTCTCTTCTACTGACATCTCCCTGGGACTCCCCAGTACCCTTTTAGGCTCTAGCCAGTGACTCTCAGGTGGATGTGCCTGGGAAGGATGGGGGCGCTGATGTGGCAGGGCAGGAATTCGTCTGGAACCGGCTGTCACAGGGCAGGGTGCTGGTCACCTCAGGCCCCGGCTGCCCGTTGGGGAGCCCCTGGCTCTCACTCCTTTCCTTCCCAGTGACTCAGCTCAACCGGGAGAGAAAACCCACCTCTCAACCTTGCCGCTTGGTCTCAACCCAAAGCTACTTACAACAATCCTGTTGTTTTGATTTTTGGAGCCAGAGGTAATGCTAGACTCCCAAGCGTGGCCAGAATGTTTTTATCAGCTCCCGTGAATCAACCTACCACAGTGGGCCATCCGGACACTCGGCTCGGAGACAAAGCAAAGGTCTGATTTGGCGGTTGAGACTTGGGTACAACAAGCAGATCAAACGCCTTAAAGCCTGTCTCTGCTGTCAGTCATGCGATCTGGTGAAAACCCACAGGAAGTGCAGTGAACAGATGTAGGGCAAAACTGCAATAATTTTGTTACCACAAAAGTTCAATGGAGTTTTCTCTCTCCCACCTAAAGATTATACAGATAGCATTAGAAACTCTAGCAAGCACCTGGTATAGCTCCAGCAAGTTTAGTACAATTTAAAATCAAATTAAAAAAATTTAAAAAAATTAAAAAATTAAAAAAATTTTTAAGACCATATTAAGGTTCTGAACAGACACATAGATGGGTGATCACTGGCCGTGAGGCAGCCCGGTAACTGCGGGCAGATGGCGGAGGTCAGGATTGATTAGGTTAGTTACTATAAACAGCACGTGCAGGCTTGCGGTGGGAGTCCTGCTCAGATGAAAAGAAAACCGGTTTCAAGATCCTGTTATAAGATAGCCAAGGAACCATTTATGTTCTGTTTTAAAATCCAGGGCTGGATTACAAAATTGGGGGGTTATGCACCTCCCTATCTTTCCTGCCCATGACCTATCGCCATGGAACTTTGGTCCTTCGATGACGAGTCCTTAAGCCCAGTGTTCGTGGGCATCAACCACTTTTGAGGCACTGTGCCTGGGGCCGGAGAGGAGAGAGAGGAATCACTGCTGCTCCTCGAGCAAGGTGCGTACGCTAGTGCGGGAGGACGAGCAAGCGGGGCGTGTACACAAGACGGAAAGGGGGCAGTACCCCACGAGGGGCTCTCCCAGGCAGTTCTAGCTAACACTGGGGCAGAAGACTGTAGGTGGGTGTGAATAGCATTCTCTGGGAGAAATACAGAACCAACAAACATACCTACATCATCAATTCAGCTAAACTGTTGCCTGAGCAAGACTAAAGTGCAGGCTCTCCCTGTGTAACGGAACGAGTTACAAATTTATCAAACATCATCACCAAAAGAAGATAAGCGCTGGTCTATGAATAACAAGAGCCCCGAATGTGGGGTAGTTCTATTTTATGTGAATTAATTTTAAAATTAATGAAGAACTAAAGTCAAAATATAGGAAATTATAAAGGGCCACTTATCAGAAGTTACAAATCAAGAAATACAAAGCTAAAATGAAGAAGTCCATGATGAGGGTGGCTCGGCAGACAGTCACAACACACTGGCGCTTCCAGGAACACCACGGCTGGCTGTGCAGAGGGACCCTCGGGGGCTCTGGGAAGCAAGTTACCACCCAAGAGGGCAGTTACCACGTTAGCAGACGGGTCCTGAAAGCTCAGGCCATCTTGAGCTCAGGAAATTGTTTCACTACTTCTGAGTGTCTAAAAGTGACAATAACAGCCTCTGTAACTGACGGCAAGAAAACCTCTTCAAAAAATATGAAGGGTACAGTATAAAGTTGACACCCATGCTGTGAGGAGCTCTCTACCAAGTTACTGTCATATCCTCAGCCAGAGTTTGAGGCCCACAGAGTCTGAATCGAGCCAATGTCAACATTAGGCCTTTCTCGCACAGACCCAGGCTTGGGGGTTCCCAGAAAGGAGAGAGACCTTTGTCCAGTTTTCAATTTCCCTCTCTTTTCTGGGGGCTGGAGGAGGAGCAGGACTTCCCGCTGCAGGGGGAGTGTGAGAGGGGCCTTGACGGGTGGGCAGGGTTCCGACCTGTGGAGATGGGGCCCAGGGCAGGGAGAGAGCTGGCCCTGCAGGTGGAGGGACCCTGCGAGCACAAGCTGACTGTGATATTCTGGGACCGGCTGGCACACGGGGCGCAGAGAGGCTGGCAGCTGGGGACGAGATCAGAAAGGTGGGAGGGAGGTCGGCACAAGAAGTCTGTTCGCCTGCAGAGCATACAGTTGAGAGGACAGGTCGAGGACAGAGAGTTATAATCTAGAAGTCATTAGCTTTGAGGTAGCCCCTGAAGTCGCCAGATGTGTCAGTTGCTCAAAAAGACTGAATTGTAGTATTGAGTCAAACTGCCTGTTTTGAGGCAACTCGATTCCCATTCTGGAGGCTGGGAGGAGGAGACTATTTTGATTCCAAGGTAGGAGATGAAGGCAAATGCAGAGAATTTACTGGCAGAACTTCTTTTGCTGAAAGCTGGGCCAGAGGGGGAGCCAGGAACAACTAGAACTGCTGCCTTTCTGCAGTGGGGCTCTTCATAGGGGACCAGACCCACATACCTGGCTGAGAGAAGAGAGCCCAGAAAATAAACGCATTACTATGAGATAAAATTCTAACTAGAATATAAACTCCATGAGGGCAGGAATTCTGCCCCCCCAACCATGTGTACCCTAGTGCTAGAATATTGCCAGAGACTTGATATTAATATTTGCTGAATGAATGAATAAATGACAAACAAATGAAGGGGTAAAAATTGTGGACAAACTCAGAGTTAAAAAAAAAAGTTAAGAAAATTAGATCCTGCACACCAGGTGAACTAGTGGAACAATTGCCCACAGTTATCTGGGACCAATGAGCCACATTTGGCCCGTGGAACCTTGAGAAGTAAATGAGCTGTCTTAGTTGGAATTTGGGGGGCGATACTTGAATCTTCAACAGTTTAACCTCTCAAATTGTCAGCTATCCTATGACTATCCTACTCTTACTTATCTAGGAAAATCCAGCTCACAGATAATGGATAATGTTGATATAGATGGTCACTGCCATATTTCATATTTTACATATATCTAATTATAGAGGATTAAGTGAACTCTTAACATGTGCATGAGTTATAGAGAGGTATGGACTGGATTGATGCAGAATATGTAAACTGAGACAAGTTCTATTTTTAACAAGTCCTTTATATTTCACTCTGGTTGAGATTGCAATATGGTTAAGCCCTAACTACCGTATCTGTGATAATCTTTTTTCACACCATTTTTTTTTCTAGGCTAATTTGTGAACTAGGGGAGTAGGAGACAAGGAGTTAGAGGAAGATTCTGACTCATGCTTAAACAAATTCTGGCAAAACTAAGGACCTCTGCCACATCCAAGATGTTCATGTGACAGTTTTGTGTGGAATGACAGGCAGACACTGTGGGGACAAAGGCACACAGAGGTGTCCCTGGCACCGGGCCAGACTGGTGTGCCCCTGAGTGAAGAAGAGTTCCGGAGATTCTATCAGGTGGGAACACAGCCTTTGACACAGTATTTCAAAGAGGTATCTGGAAAGCGAATTCCAGCTAAGACAAATATGGAGATAAGACGTCTTAAATTTCTTAAGAGTTACCATCTTTGAACATTCTTAGGATTTAAGTTGTAAGCAAACGTGATAGTTTTTCAAGGCTTCAAGGAGCCTTACCCATTATTAGAAAAGTCACACCTTGATTATTCCTTAGCAAGAAGTAAAAACTAGGCTCTGATAATCAACATCCCATGCACCTATTACATAGGACTTTTTTCTCTCTGCTTATGGAAATAACAATCTACTCTGAGTGTTATGTGAAAAGTTTTACAGTTGCTAAGCCCATAATGTTTTCTTCTATCTACTTGCAGAAAATCCTACTTAAATCCCATAATTTTGATGAGCATTTTTTAATCTACAGGAATAAGCTCAGACTTAGTACTCTCTAAGGCTGTATTTCCCAGTGACACAAGTCTGTCCAAGAGTGGCTGGGCCAGACCTGTGTCTTTCCTGCCAAGTGCGACAGTCCTGGCCTCCTGGTTATTTCAACATGAGCCATCAATGAATTAAAAGCCCATAATGCGATTGTCTTCCTCTTCCCAGTTGTTCGGACTAACAAAGACAATCAGGAAATCCAGAAGGAAGGGAATGGAAGCAGACTGCTCTAAAAGATTCCTAATAATACCATTTGCTGGAAAGTAGAATTCAGCAGTAAGTGAATCTACCTTAGATTCCACTCAAGAATGGTTATGTCAGGGAAGTCCCCAAATCCCATAAATGTGAGCTATCTAGAGGACGGGGTCTCCCAGCTTGAACACAGCGGGTCTAGGTTGGCAAGAAAAATCCGTATTACTTTCCTGAGTCTTAATTCTAAGACATCAAGGGATCATGGAATGTTAGTACTAGAAGGGACTGAACAGCCCATCCCAACAGATTCACCCCTACTCTTTAAAAAACAAGACACAATGGACAAATTAAAAATACAAAATCTCTAACAGTCATAGGTACACTAAGTTAATCAGAATTTACATTACTGCATAAGTTTGTATAGTATGATATAATTTATACAGTGTGTAAGTTTAATTCACATCATGTATAAGTTTACTTTTGCAAGAAATTGCTCTAATATAGTGAACAAATCTATTACTTTAGCCCCAAATTCCTTCAAACTCAGGCTTGTTCTCTTTGATACAGCAATTAACACTTTCGAAACATTAAAAAAAAAAGAAAGAAAAGCTACTGATAAATAACTTGTGCTTCTATCCTCTTGAAGTCAGTAAACATATTACCAGATGGATTTAAAAACCTGACTTGGGGTTATGTATCACACTGCATGACATTCGCGTGCTCTTCCGATTCGCAAAACGGTTACCAAGTGTGAAACGTTCAATTGCTTGAAAAGCTTAAGCCAGGAGATGGGCAATGAATGCACCAGAAAGAACTAATTCTTAAGAAGAACTAAATTTGCCCAATTTTTCTCAGGGTAAACATGAATAAGCAGCAGCAAAGACAGAGCAACAGGAGCGGGTGGGTAGTCAATGAGATGGGGAATGAGAAAAACTTCAGTACGGTGGAGATACGGGATTTGAAAACTAGTGCCAAGAAAGAAAACAACAAAGGGAAACCTACCCTACTGTACATTAAAATAAACTGTAAAGCTAATTAAATGGTATAATAGTGTAATATTCCTCCCTTTAATTTGAACCATCACAGATATATACAATTTAGAATTTATACCTGCTATAATATTTATATCTGCTATGTTATAATCACAAGATAATGAAACAAAAAGATCTGTATAAAATATTTCATCTAAAGAAAACAGGATACATATTACAGTTTAAAAAAAGTGGTTAAGCCAGGCGCAGCGGCTCACGCTTGTAATCTGAGCACTCTGGGAGGCTAAAGTGGGAGGATGGCTGGAGCTCAGCAGTTTGAGACCAGCCCAAGCAAGAGCGAGACCTCGTTTCTACTAAAAATAGAAAAAATTAGCTGGGCATGGTGGCGCATGCCTGTAGTCCCAGCTACACGGGAGGCTGAGGCAGGAGGATCGCTTGAGCCCAGGAGTTTGAGGTTGCTGTGAGCTAGGCTGACGCCATGGCACTCTAGCCTGGGTGACAGAACGAGACTCTGTCTCAAAAAGAAAAAAAAAAGTGGCTGAGATTCAACCATTTAAAAGTTTTAATTTTGAAAATTTAAGATTTAAAAGCTTCAAAATACACCCCAGTACCTGAAAGAATGAAAGCCACACCTTCCCCTGCATGATACTGCACGGGAGCATCACGGCCCTGCGCTCAGCACACTTCACCTCCTCTCCTCTTGCTCCATCTTGCGCCTGTGAACTAACCAATGCACTGTGTGGGAAACACTGGGGGTGTGGCACGTACAAAGCAAGGTTTCTATTCTCAGGGAGCTGAACATCCAGTACACCCCGTCAGGAGACAAAATATAAATGCACAAACTAAACTTTTAAATAATCTCACTGCTAAATACCAAGAACAGGGATAAGGAGAATGAGCCACACTGAAGTTTCCAGCAGGAAGAGGTCAGTAAATCTATCACTGCTGGGGCAGTGGCACCCAGCCCGGGAGAAGGGGTGAGCAGGTCACGCTAGGCGGGGGCAGCAAGGCAGGGATGAACAGGGGTTCTGGGGCTGGGGGCACAGAGTAGACAAGGTGGGGTCCTGGTAGGTAGTGGGGGTCTGGGGGCTGGGGCTGTGAAGGAGCACTGGGTCAGAGTCTGAATTAGACTTGATTTTTCCTGGATTCTTCAGCTGTTGTGGGAGGGCGGGCAACAAAGGAGGTAAGAGAAGTAGTGCCTTTTTTTAAAGTGACTGGGGCACGGAGGTGGTAGTGATGATAGTGATGTGTTTGGGGGGTGGGTATCATAGTTCCCCGAACAAACCCACTCAAAAGGCATGTTAGAGAAATGAGACCACAGACCAGTAGCATCAGCACTGCCTGGGTAGGCACTTGTGAGAATGCAAAGTCCTGGGCCCTAAATATTCTGTGATTCGGGAAGGCAGAAGAGAAAGAATGACCAGAGATGAACAGAATGTTGATTTTGGAGACGGAGCCTTACGTGTGGGAGAACCACGCGGTCCTTAGGAATTAGAGGACTGAGACCAGGGACTTGCAAAGACATCCCCGCGTGCTGGAGCTGGAAAGATTTACACCCTATGTAGCCCTGCAGGCCTCAAACCCCAGGCTGCAGACTGGTACTGTCTGTGGTCTGCTAGGAATGGGACTGCACAGCAGGAGGTGAATGGCGGGTGAGCAAGCAAGGCTTCGTCTGTATGTACAGCCGCTCCCCATCGCTAGTATCACCTCCTGAGCGCCACCTCCTGTCAGATCAGTGGCAGTAGCATTAGATTCTGCATTACGGTGAGTTGTGTAATTATTTAATTATATATTACAATGTAATAATAATAGAAATAAAGTGCACAATAAATGTAATGCTCTTGAATCATCCCGAAACCAGTCTCCCTACCTGAATCCATGGGAAAATTGTCTTCCATGAAGACAGTTTTGGTACCTGTGGCCAAAAAGGTTGGAGACCACTGATCTAGCCAACTCTCTCACGTGGCGTATGGGGAAACTGAGGCCTACAGTAACAATGGTTTATTTCAGGCCCCTTGACTAAAATGTGGCAGAGATCAAACAAGAAGTCAGTATTTTGGGCCCTTGGCTCGGCTGGCCCCACAGCACAGACAGAAGGGCTCGAGCAGTCTGCATGGGGCCTGGGAACGAAGTGAAGGAGGTCAGCAAGAAAGAATATGAGAAAAGGTGTCCAAGACAACCTAGTAGGTCCACATTTTGCTAGGAGCTTCCTAGTTCCACTAGTATGCAAACCATTTCACAAACAATTATTTTTGTTACTGCTATCTTCAAAGATTATGGTAATGGGAGACAGATTCTGAACAAAGGGTGTCAAGAGTTCTTCCTAATCCACAGTAGCGACAGTCTCTTTGAAGTTCCAAACAGATTGCATGGGGTGACCACGGCCTATCTTAGCAGCTCCAAGCCAAGCTGCAGAGCTTCCCAGAGCGCAGAGGCTAAGCAGGCAGAGCGCTTTGGGTAAATAACCTGGATTCCCTTTTTGGAGGAATCTCCCTGCCATGAGAAGGGGAAGGCCAAGGCTGTGATGAGCTCAAGACTGGAAAGGCTCACACCGGGTGATGAGTGAGCAGCCAGCAGCTGACTGTGCCGGTAACTACGGCTCCCCAGGGCTAGCCAGCGATGGCGCTGGGGCTGGCGCTGTCACGGGGCGGAGAGGACTCCCAGCCCGGCAGCAACAGGAGCCTGGCTTGGGGAAGTGAGTAATGGGGAGGGAGGAGGAAGGCTGAAGGAAACTTCGGGGTTTCTCAAGTCTTTCCTGTCTTTTCACCTGCCACCCTTTGTGCCCACTTTCCTGAAATAGAGGCTGGACCACCCAGACAACTCAGAGAGACTCAAGAGTCACCAAATGGGCTCAGGGTCCTTCTTTATTCTAGAACCACCACAGAACAACCAAATAGCCCCTTAAAGAGAGGACATATTTTTTTGGTCAATATGTCAGAAAAGAAAAATAATACTTCAAACTCTCTGCTTTCCACAACCAACGTAGAGAGAGAGCAATAAACAGGGACAGGTGACTTGATCACTGAGCAAACATGATCCGGCTCTCAGACTGCATGTCACCGAAGACAGTACTCCCGGAAAGCTGACGAATGTGAAAACGTTAATACTTATAAGCTGAAACAAAGACTGGCTCTTCCATCTATAAAAGCCTGTTCTTTGCCATTCACGGTTCCTGCTCTTGCCCGGCCCTGCACAACAAGGCACAGGTTTCACTAATCTGTTTCCTTCCTCAGTGTGCTAGTTTAAAACTTGGCCCACCTTACCCAAAATGGAGTCTTGAACTGCCCTCAGTGCAGGCTAGAAACTTAACTGTACTGCTATAAATCCCTGTCATTTGAATTTTTTTCTCTAATTTTCTTATGAAGAAGACATTTTCACAGTTTATAACTTTATGGACAAGTAATAACACTGCAGGCAGGTTAGAAGGAGAGTATGTTCAGAGGTGGCAAAGCAGTAACACTAACCATCCAGACTAGGATGCCACTGAGAAGAAGGAATCCACCCCGCTGAAGAGGGCTGCCCCTCAAGCCCAGGTCCCTCACCGACACCACTTGGGTGTGGCTCAGGTGAGGCCACAGACACGCAGGCGCGGTCTCTCATAGGCAGACCTTGGGATGATGGTCAGAAGAAGCCAGCAGGGAGCCGGGAGCCAGGCTCGTTCCTGCTGTCTGTCTCCCCGCCATGGCTCTGCATGCTGCAGCTGTGGTGCAGAGGTGGCATAATCTCAAATATTAACCGAGGGACCTGCTGGTGCCCCTGGAGCCACCATGCCCTATATCACTTCTAGTCTAAAAACTGAAGCTGTGCCAGGCACTCCACCCTGACTTCTGCCCCTTTCCTGTCCCCGGCTTGGACAGGCTGGAAGGCATAAGAGGCAGGAAGCTGGTGCTTCATGTTGTCCATGGCAACCGTCACACTGACCACTTATTTGAAATCTAAATAAATGTCATGATAAGGAAACACAAACTTTTATGTACCTCTCCCACCTAGGTTATGAATAGTATAGCGGAAGGAAAATTCAGGACGTCTGAATTTTAGAGTTGACTCTGACACAAGGTCAGACAAATAATGCTGCCTCCTTGCCACCCAGTTACCTCGTCTGCAAACCACCACAGCTGAGGAGGCCTGCGGGGACTGGTCATGGTGCTGAAGTGATCGTGCAGGGCTGGGAGCCCAGCGAGGGCCAGGCCCTAAAAGAGCCGATCTCCTGCCTGGGAAAGAAGGTCACAGCCGAGGGAAACAGAGGGACTCTTCCCTTTC
Organism: Lepilemur ruficaudatus; assembly: GCA_963574885.1. Classification (NCBI taxonomy): domain Eukaryota; kingdom Metazoa; phylum Chordata; class Mammalia; order Primates; family Lepilemuridae; genus Lepilemur; species Lepilemur ruficaudatus. The sequence goes on from CAUYRT010023207.1 coordinate 20,569, forward strand.
TCTATTTTGGTCTCTACAATTACTTTTTTCAAATTATCACCCTAGAAGGCAAGTAAAACATCTGTAGGTGAATCACTTGAAGACCTATAGTCATTTCCAAAACATGACAGTGGTTTAAGAGCAAGGAGTCTTGTGTTTTATAGCACAGGATCCAATGATCCCAAATTTACATATTTCAATAAAGAAAGATACATCGCTTATCTCTTAATTTACTTTCAGGGACAAACCATGGATAATTCAATCTGTTATACACTACAAGCATGAAAATTAAACAAAACTGGAATTTACCTTGAAAATATTCATAAAACATTTTAAAGGATCTCTCCAAAGGAAATTCTAAATTTAAATAATCAACATACTAAACTTTAGGATTTGGATATAGGAAACAAATAACAAAACACTTTGAGAGCAAGAATATGCAGAACACAGATTTTATTTTTTGAAATCAAAATTTGGTATAAATAAGAAAACAAGGGGAAAACGATTCACTTCCCCTAAAGAGAACTAATGTATGCGCACCACAAAGAGGATGACAGCATCTGAGTTCTGGAGCTTTTAAATGTTGTCTTACCTTCAAAAGAAGCAGATGAAGGAAGATAGAATGTGCTCACTTTAAGAGTAATTTACACTATAGATACGTCTTCTATGGTTTCTCCATCCTAGTGAACATACAAAACACTTTCTGATGAAAACAGATGTTTTAAGATAAAATTTTTGATTAAATCCCTTTTGCAAGGATTAGTGCCCTTACAGAAGAGACCACAGAGAGCTAGCTAGTCCCTTCTACCATGTAAGGAGCAGCTAGAGGGAGCTATCTACGAACCAGAAAGTGGGCCCTCACCAGGCACCAAATCTGCTGGTGTCTTGATTTTGGATTTCCAGCCTCCAGAACAGTGAGAAATAAATTCCTGTTGTTTATAAGCCACCTGGTCTATGGTATTTCGTTATAGCAGTTCCAACGGACTAAGACAAAAGATGACCCGCTCACCCAGGCATCCTTCCTTTTTATTAATATTTACATTGTAAGTATAACCATTGATGCTTCAACAATACAATGGTGGATACAAAATAATGGTCTTCTTTGCCATCTGGCTGAGGGGTCTGCGTCAATTAGTTGTGACTATAACAGGACCCAACCCAATGGCTGATTCTTAGCTGTTTTCCTGGCTGTTCTGGTGCTCGGGGCTGTAGCGATGGGCCCAGCTGGCAGTGTGGTGAGAGACACCACACTGGAGCAGGCGGCTGCTCCACGGGGCCACGGTGTGAGGGAGGGGCGTGTGCTGGAAGCCCCGCAAGCTGAAGTCCCACTCGAGTACTCAGTACCACTGAAGGCCCAACATTCCATTGTGGACATATGCAAAAGTGGAGAGAACGGTACAGTGAACACTGAGTGCCCATCAACCAGCTACAAGTCATTAACTCACGGACACTCTTGTTTAATCTACCTCAACTTCCCTCCTCCGAATTACCCTGGTGCCAATCCCAGACATTACATAATTTCACCCCTAAATATTAACCTATATATTATCAAGTAGGTAAGAACTTTTTGTTCCACTTTAAGATAATCCAATAAGAGAATAAATAAATTATAGGGTGACCCTTTGTACCACAAAAGCATTTAATAAAAATATGAAATATAGTTCCTGCCCTGAAGGATCTTAACATTTTCTTGGAGAGAGCTAAGATAAATGCAAATAGGGGGGAAAAAACCACTAAAAAGCAATTCTCTAATGGAACCTAACATTAGAAAGTGCAATGCAATAATTGCTAGTTCTGATTTGAATGGATTCTAGGAGCTCCACACACTGGCCTCACACGACCTCTGAGCTTCACCGGCTTTCTCTCCTTCACTCTGACCATTGGCCTCTGCCAAGGGAACTTCCCCAGGTCCTCTGTGCATTCCAGGCAAATGCCCACTGCCACGTCTTTTCTGAGACTGCTCTTTCTAGATCAGCTGTCCTTCATACCACATCCCATTCCCTACAGAGCTGGCACCGGAGCTCCTCCTCCTTCAGAGTCTTGCCACGGTCCTTCCCATTGCTCAGTCCTGCCTGCCTGTGGCACTGAGCTGTACCTTTCTTGCAAGATGTCTGGCTGGGTGTGGGTCTGCAGATGGTTTCCTCTTGCTAATGGGCATAAGTGACTTGAAGGCAGGCTGTGTGTGTGTCACCTACAGCTCCAGGTCAGGCACTGCTGACTGAAGCATGGTACTGCCAGGGCTATGGTGGCTTAGAGGAGAGAGACTCTGTGGACAAGAGCAGTCAGGGCAGGCTGGCAAGCCAGTGAGTCTAGGGTGGTCCCGAAGGAGAGGGGAGAGAAGGGAAGGCACTCTAGACAGAGGGAATTACTCAGAAGCCCAGCCAACCAAAAGGGTCTGAATCCTCCTGTACAATGATCTCTCAGAGTTGTTCCTGGGTAGTTAGGGGAGCACGAACAAAAACGTCCATAATACAGTCTGATCATGTTACTCTGCTCTTAAAAAAAAAATCCTTGATGGCTTCCCAAGGAAGCCACTGCCATAGGAAATACCAAAAAGAACAGGCAGAGCCTCTGCACCAAGGTGTTTATAATTCAATCATGGAGATAAGAGATGTACAGAAATAATTATCAGCCAAGGTAGGAGGTGATAAGTATCATGTGAAATATACAAGTAAGTGTAATTTATGGGGGTCCAGGGAAGGCAGAAATTAAACTGGGGCATCAGGAAAGGCTTCAAGGAGGTGGCGGCGATTGGGTGGTCTGTAAACAGGCGTAGGATACGGGCACGTGGAGGGGGAGGGAGGGTGTTCCAGGCACAGGATGTGGCAGTAGAGAAGCATGCAGGGCCCACGGAGCAGCCGTTGTTCGGCTGTCTGGAGAATAGTGGGTGAGGAGGGATGGGAAAAAGCTTGCAAGGCAGGCTTACGGGGATCCACTGAGTCCGAGCCTAGACTGTTATTCCATGTGCAAAGGGGAGCCACTCCCTGCATGTGAGCAGAGCTGCACCTAGGACACAAGTGTGGCTTTGGAAGACTTGAGAAGTGATATGATCATCTGGACCACGGGGGACCAGCTTCTGGAGGGGAGTAGCTGGGGGCTAGAGCAGGGGCGCTAAGTGGCCAGGGTTGAGGGCCTGGACCCAAGAGATGACCGTGGGAACAGAGGAGGGCTGGCCAAGGTGCCGGGGTGCAGAGGCAGGGAGACTTGGCAGCTCTTCACAGCTGCCTCTCCCCAGAAAGGGAAGGAAATCAGGACTGGGAAGCAACAGATCCAGAAATCAATCCAAGAGCCTCCTCTGTCTATGGTCAAATTTCATGTTTTGAGTCTAATGACCTTTGTTACTTTTGTTTTTCCCTAGAAACAAAGGAGCAGACAAATAAAATTCTGCTTCCACCCTCCATCTGGCTCCATCATAATGAGTCCTTATCTTGGTGATAGGTTTGCCTCTGGGAAAGGGTCTCAGCGCTGCTGACTTTCCGGTGCCAGCAGCCCAAACGAGCTTAGATTAGGTCCTCAGAATTATAATTCTGCCTCTATCTTCAAAAGTTAGAAAAAGGGAAAAGAGTCTGGGAGAAGGTTCCTGTACACATCTTCTGAAGGAAGATATTTTACTTAATTCCGTACATTTTAATCTTTGCTCATTAGCCCTGTAAATACAGAGAACAATAAGAATGGTTTAGGAACAAGGACAGGCTCACTGTCACCAACGATCAACTCTCTCATCTGAGTCTAGGAAGCGCACTCTGATCTAGCCCAGGCTCAGGACCTGCTGACTAAGGACCTACTCAGTCCCCAGGCCTTGACTCTAGGACCTCTGGGCCTCACCTGCAGCGACTGATGGACTCAGTCCTCCTGCTGTAAATGTGAAGCCAGGAAACTGCCTCCCACAGGCTTCTGGAGAAACAGCATGCCCTTAAGATTCCAGAGACAAGAGTTCCTCCAGGTGCTTAGTGCTAATGGTACATTTTCCAGCTCTGTCTCCCATGCAGAGAACACATGGAGATGGTCGTGCTGTTTGCTGTTTGTTCTCCCTCCACCCTGCCCTAGATATTTGGAAAGTAACTAGGAGTCTTTGGGACACACTAGGGTTAAGGATCCCAGCTTAGAAAAACGGCTTCCAGTGAGAAGTTCAAGCTCTATACAAAGTTTTTTTTTAAATCACTCCCCTTCAAAAATTTGCATCCACATTTAATTCCAGGGATGCTTCCCCACCCTCTTTCCTTTTCACCTTTAGAAATGAGGGATGGGAACGGAGGTGGGTGATAGGAAGGAGATTATAATAGACTTGGAAAGCCACATAGGCAAATTGCCTTAATCTGAGGGCAGAAGGCAACAAAATCCCCAAGTAGGAGCTTTCTGTACCTGGAATATTCTACCATTATCACTTCTTATTCACCTCTCATCACCCCTTTCCCTCATGTGGCAAAATCTAGATTAACTGAAATCCTACTAATTGGAACTTTCACTAAAGCACACCTATTTTTAGGAAAGGAACAAATAAGAGCAACCACATAACCAGCAAGTTAAAAAGAAGCAGACAAACAACTTCCACCGAACCCTGAACTGAGATACTACATAGTCTGCCCAATTTCCCGCACCTTACACAGGTCTGGACAGGGAGAACTCACATTAGAAGGATGAGGGAAACATAACAAGATTCTGAATTGTCCACAAAAGATGAAAAAACATGTTTCTTATCCATGGTTAAAGAATTTCCCTCTTACTGGGCCGGGCGCGGTGGCCCACGCCTGTAATCCTAGCACTCTGGGAGGCCGAGGCGGGTGGATTGCTCAAGGTCAGGAGTTCGAAACCAGCTTGAGCAAAAGCGAGACCTCGTCTCTACTATAAATAGAAAGAAATTAATTGGCCAACTACAAATATACAGAAAAAATTAGCCAGGCATGGTGGTGCATGCCTGTAGTCCCAGCTACTCGGGAGGCTGAGGCAGTAGGATCACTTGAGCCCAAGAGTTTGAGGTTGCTGTGAGCTAGGCTGACGGCACAGCACTCACTCTAGCCCGTGCAGCAGAGTGAGACTCTGTCTCAAAAAAAAAATAAAATAAAATAAAAAAAAGAATTTCCCTCTTACTAAAAAGCTTGGGAAATAACTTCTGTTTTGTAAATACATATGCAGACAGAACTAAAGAAATATGTAAATGAAAGACACCATGCCACAGGGCTAAGAAACAGAATGTGGTTTAGGACAGTCCCTGTCCGAGAGGAACTTCTTTAAAGGGACAGTCATAGCTGCACAACACACTCACAATTCAAAATGTGCAGCACTCTAATAGCTGGGCTGCCAAGTGCTGCAGAAAGGCTTTGCTGAGGAGGTGATAATTTCTAAACCTGGAGAGAAAGGGGTGAGTTTGGGTAGAGAGGAAGCACTTCAGACATAGGAAAAAAATACGTTCAGAGTCATGTATGCAAAACCAATGATAAGAACTATCTTTAGAGGGAAGACAATAAAATTGGTCACTCCCCAAAGGACTAGGATTTTTATTTTTTACTTCTTAATAAACTGACAGTTTATAATTTATAAGTCTACATAGAATCTTACCATAAAACTTAGGATCTAACCATATACATTATACAAAATTTAATCAGAACAACTGCCATATCCAGAAAAGTAGCATTTTGAGTCAGATTCCAGCTTGAAAATTTAAATTTTCTGATTTTAAAATGAGATGTTTCATAAACCTATTCATTGGTCAATAAAAATTAACTTCTGAGATTTCAATTATTTTAAACTACTCTTTTAATTCTATTTTCCCCAAAAGTCATTTGTCACTTATAAAGGAAATGCCTTTGAAATAAATACACAAAAATTTCTGTCAAACATATTTCTGAAAATAGATTCATTTTTGTGAAGCTCTCTACAGCAAGCTCTATGATTTCACATTCCCTAAAGAAATTGTTAACAGGAAGAAATTTCACATTCACTTTCTGAGGGCCACTCTGAATTTTCAGCTATGATCTATTTGATTAAACCCTACTTGAAAGTTAAAAATAACACAGAACTAGCTAGACTGATGCAAGGGAATTTTTAGCCTTTGCACTTACATGTGGAGAGGCTAATACGAATTTGAAATGTCCAGCAAGGGCGTATTAAGCTCTATTAATAAATCATCTAGGACATTGTGTTCCATATATATGTGTGTGTGTGTATAAACATATACACACACACATATATAAATTTTTTTCCTTTTTAGGCTTCTAAATCTGCAATTGAAATAAATCTAGATTTAATTTTTCCCATGTATAAAACTGTAGTTTCTCTCTTTACTTTCAAATACTATTTTGCAATTCAACCTCTTTGTTGCTTATATCTAGTATTAATTTGTAGGCATCTCATGATTAAATATTGCCTTTTAAAAACACAGATGCTCTATCCCCAAGCTGGCTAAGCTATTAAGAAAGTCTTTTCTCAAACTTTATACTTACTTGTATGATTTAAATTAGCTACGCTCTTATTTCTGAAAGTACTAACTGTTTAAGGTATACTCAAAAGCTACTTGTTAGCTAATTCACAGCTAGATCAGAGGGAATAACTAAAAAATAAATTGAAAGTATTCACAGACAAATCACAAGTCTTGGCTTGGGGTTCTCTGCACTGCACATCACTAAAATACTCACAGAAGGCCTTTATTTTAGAGAAAGCAGGGATATAATCTGCTTTCCCATTCCCACTCGCTTCAAAACTAATAACTCCACTAACTTCAAGTCTATGCATTCATTATAAAATCGAATACCCTATTCGCTAAAGAAGAAATTAAAAACAGGGATTAAAAAATTATCATTAGTTCTACAAACTCAATATAATAACTATAAAACACTTTGATATCTTTTCTTGTCCTTTTTTTGTGGGAGGAGATAGAGATCACATTTTAGGAGAGCAAAAATGGGTGAAATCATTTGATTTTTATATGTACATGGAAACATGGAAGATAATTTTACATATTTTTACCTTCATTGGAATCCCCTTAATATCTCTATCACTTACCACTTTGTTCATTTCTTTTTTTTTTTTTGAGACAGAGTCTCACTGTGTTGCCCAGGCTAGAGTGCCGTGGCGTCAGCCTAGCTCACAGCAACCTCAAACTCCTGGGCTCAAAAGATCCTCCTGCCTCAGCCTCCTGAGTAGCTGGGACTACAGGCATGCGCCACCATGCCCGGCTAATTTTTTTTATATATTTTTTTAGTTGGCCAATTAATTTCTATTTTTAGTAGGTTTCGCTCTTGCTCAGGCTGGTTTCAAACTCCTGACCTTGAGCGATCAGCCTGCCTTGGTCTCCCAGAGTGCTAGGATTACAGGCGTGAGCCACCACGCCCAACCTGTTCATTTCTTAAATAAAGAAGTCTTTATGGACTCCCCCACCCTCATTTTTAAAAGCTTTTCTATTGTGAAATACAATACACATAAAGTTCTCAGTCATAAAATTATAACAATTAAATTAGTAGAAGGCAAGTACTCACAGAACCACCACTTGGGTCTGGCCTAAAAACACTTCACAGCATCCCTCGTTACCAACACCCTGCCTTTGACAGGGATCATTCCCTTGCTCCTCCTTATACTTCTGCCATATCTGCAACACTATAGGTAACACTATAGGTAAGTTTAGCATATCTTTGCTCTTTATATTAATCGAATTATTCAGTATACACCCTTCTGTGTCTGAATTCCTTCATTTACCATTATGCTTGTGAGATTCAAACATGTTGGGGTTAGTTGCGACTCATTCATTTTCATTGCTATAGAATAGTCTGTTAATTAATTCTACTACTGAGGGACACTGAGTTGTTTCCAGGGGTTGCATGTTACAAACAATAGTGGTAGGGACATTCTCATACATGTCTCCTTGTATACCTAGGAGTGGAACAGAGTATGCATCTGTTCAACTTTAGTAGATAAGCCAAACTGTTTTCCAAACTATCTGTACAATTTGGATTCCTTTTTACTTTCTTAAAGTTTTAAGTGACCACATCACACCTACCTTCTCTATTGCTTGTCTTATTCCTGATCCTGCTCCATAACAAACCCCACTACATAACATTACAACCTACAAGGTGGCCATCATACTTGCACACTTTGGCCAACGTGGCTTCCTGTACTTTGGTCAGATTCACACCTCCCCACCCCATCACAGTGAAGAAACATGCAGCGTGTGCCTACTGTATGCAGGGTCCTAGGCTGGGTGATGGGTATATAAAAAGTCAGATGACAGGTCTTTGACAAAAGGTGTTACAATTGAGTTGGAAAAAAGGACATATAGATAAGAATTATCTTACCAGAGGCAGTATACACTGAGCTGCAAATAACTGGTGCAGGTAATGAGTGCTGTGGAAATACAGCAGAGGAAGGAGTGGGGTGATGTGTGAAAATCCTGGGGAGAAGACCTGGCTCTCACTGGCCCTCTTGGGAAACACAGGGCTGAGGCAAGCACAGGCCACGGCTGGGGACGTGCATGCCATGTTTGGAGAACAAGAAAGGGTGAGCATTATCCTGAAACACTCATCCACGTCACATGCATCAGCAGAATGGCAGAATCTGCCTCTCAAGTGGCCAAAGAGTAACTTATAGTTAAATAAGATATATAACATAATAAAAAAAATCAAGTTTGCCAGTTAATAATATTTTACATTTAATAATTTTTTACATTTAATCACAAATATGCGTGCACACATAATTCCGAAATACAGTTCTAAAAACATATATGGTGTGCAACTAGAACAGTGAGCCCTTGAGACCAGGCCTGAGAGCGTGGTCTTTCCAAGGCCTACACAGACCTGGAATATTGCTGTCACAGGCCACCCAGCCCTTCAAAACTGGCCCTCTTGCAAAGATATTTCATTAGTTACAAAGAAGACAGATCAATGAAAGAGAATTTGAATTAACACAAGTATGTGGTGAACATCAAGTCAAAATTCATGGCATCATCTTTCGATACAAAGAACAGCATAGGGCCAATGACTAGTCATGGTTGGGCTTTCAAGCTTTTTTGAGGCCGCTTTGATAGAGGCAGGCACAGTGTCCTTTGAATGCAGAGAAGAGTCATGGGATCTTAACAGAGTCAGGAAACCTGGGATCTGGGCCTCGCTCTGCCCCTAGCAGCCTGTGACCCTTAGATGAGTCAATTTTCCTCATTTTCTCTATTCATAAAATAAAGGGGTTAAACAGAGTTTCTAAAATAACCAACTCTTCTCTCTCCATTCTAACAATTGATGCTGAGAGAAGGGATATTGTTCAGTCCAATTCCTTAAGAACGGGAGCAGCTCGTGCCTGGCTCCTCAGTATCCTTCTTTACCCAACATTTCCTATGGATCCTCAGGAACTGATATGTCTTTTCACAAATACATGCAGTAAAGCATCTTTTAAAAACACAGGAATCAGGGAAAAATCTGTAATACCACGTTTTCAGTTTTCGTAAATTGAGAATAGAATGTATGCTGAGGAAACGTCAGCAAAACAAAAGAAGTGTAACAGTTTGGTTATGGAAAGATGAGATATTCAGAGTTAGCCTGGCTAGGCCTAACTTTACAAAATACTAGTAAAATACTTACCTACCTAAACGAGGTGACTTGTGGGTTAAATTAGATAACTTAGTCTTGGCAAAGCTATTAATGTGTTCATGAGAAATCGTGAATAAATTGTAAATTATTATAAATCAAATTGTATTTTAAAGTTAGCAGTGAAAAGAACTTGCTATGATTCCTTCCAAAGTAAAATAACAAGCAAAGGAACCAGCTAAAGAGAAATCATTCACCAATTTATCTGTTCTGAAAGTCCAGACTAGCGACTTGGGCCTTCTTTGGACGTAGGTCATCCACTTACTGTTCTGAAAGATGGGGCTTTAATTTTCTCAAGGGTAGAAATGATATCAGCTCTATGTCCTGGGATTGCCCCAACTTTTCAACAGAGTCATGACCTCTACAGACTTGCAGCTTTTTTAGATGTCTTTTCATGAGTAGTATGTGAAAGTTCTTATAAGACACTGAAAAGTAGGATTCATGTGTGCTGGTTTCTGTCCCTTCTCTTGCTAATCAGGACAAGTGGCCCTTGATTTTCACCTACTGTTAATGGACTAACTTTTAGCAGTTCTTTTAAGTTGTGGCTTCTACTCTTCAGCTATGCACTTGGGAACCAGAAGGCTAAGCCTATTAAAATTGTGTATGGTGCACAGAGTATCAGGCTGTGAGCAAGGGGCTCAGGGCCCTATCCTATTAATAAAGTGCATGAACAGGACTCTGAGCCATCATCCACTGTGACTGTTCAGAATCTGCAGCCCTACTTCTTGGCTTTGTTCTAAAAAGGTGAGGTTGATAGATACGTGAGAAACTAACATTGTCTAACAACTACTAAGAGCCTGCTTTGTGCTGGGGACCTGACATGCACTGTTTCTTTTGGTTTCCCCAAGTGTTCCAGGACATAGGCAAGGTGATGAGATAGGCCTGTCCCTGAGGTGACAAACTGACGTACAGTGAGGGTTACGTAACTTGCCCCGGAGTATACAATTAGCATAGTCACGAATCACTCCTAAGCCCTCCAGCATCCTGCCTTCTGGGCTTTGGCATTGCTTTCAGGGTCCGTATTCTGCCCACAGCCACTCCTCGTTTCACACTCAAGGAAATCAAGGTAGCTCAGAGCCATCAGACTTCGAGCAGTCTCCTTCCTTTGCCTCCCAAGCTCCCCTGCCCATTTGCATTCTCTAGTTCGCTTAGGATTCCTCACATTTGAAAAGGAACAGAGTAGAGAAGCTGTTTCTTTGAATGCTGCTTTAGAAACTGTGCCCTCCTCAACAGTAAGGCTCTTTAAGGGACAACTGCTAGCAGAGCACTGTGCAGGCAGGAGTTGCTCAATCAATACTAGTTGAACAAATAAATGAAAGGCAAGAAAATCCCTATTGCAAATAGTAGCTTTGTAAGAAGAGGAATGTTAGCCACTGAATGCTGGAGGTATTTATTCAAGGACCCAGAGGTCTGAGGACTGTGGGAACACCATAAATAAATATAATGATCAAGAGTCCACATGGTTCCTTGTACCCCATTTGTCCTGATTTAAAAAACCCTCAATATTGGATTTGGTGTTTTCTCTTCAATAGAGACTCTGCTAACAATGAGAGGCCATATGGCGGAATGTGCAGAACACGCACAAAGGACTAAAATACTCACTGGTTTTTCATTTTCAGATCCTGTAGTTTAAGGCTGGGATACAGACTGCCAGAGATGAAGGCAAATGTTTTATAGTGCCTACCTGCTATTATTTTTCAAGCCTGCATCAACAGGAAAAATGTTGAATGCACGAATTTGATAAGACTGGTATTTATTTAATGGAAGAGGCTGTTAGAAACAAGGAAAAGAACTAAGCACACTATCTGAATGCTTTCATTAGTCAAATTCCTCTAATGCACAAAGGACTGCACATTCATTTTCAAAAATATGGTCTTTTGCTATAAACATATTAAAACTGAATGGGGAAAAATAAGATCACCCTTGACAAAAAGTAACCACCCACTTCAGCCTGTGTAACATTCTGGGATACAATTGAAACCATGGACACAATGCTCTAAATGCAATTCAAGTTCATAAGAGCTTATCTCCAGTGATGAATAGAGAGAATGATTCATTCATTTACCCTTTATGGAACTAGTGTGTCTCCTCGGGGTTCAGATTATGACAAAGCCACCAGCCAGCATACGCTAGGAGATGGCTTTGTGACCACAAGTACTTTAGAAGCCTTGACATGAAGGGTAACAGAGCTAACTGACAGTAATTCTCTGATTTACTTGGGGGCCTAAACTAATCAGGGCTAAAAGTCAAACGTAAAGAATCTCCAAAGGGGGAAAAGCATCTAAGGAATTCGTCCCTAAATATTATCAATTGTATATGTTAACTATCATATATTTAATGGCAGGGAGGGAAAGGACAATAATGGGAAGACTACAAAGGGTCCCGTTTATAGCGTCTTGTCACAGGGACTACGTGAATCAAACACGGCTGTTTCTAGCTGCTACTGCTATCAATTAGCCAGCAACCACTTCCACGGCCATAATAACTGCCACATGCACGCTGTATTACCTCTGGGCCTGCTAATTCCAAACACAGGAGGTTGTAGCTGTAGCCGGCACTGAGCAGACTGGCCTACGACAGAATGCCCTGCTAGTCAGATTTTGTTTTACAAAGTGAAATGATTCAGTACGTCAGAATATTTTAGATAATTTAGCCTAGTTCCGTTCCTTAAGCATATGAACTAGATTATATACTTTGTAATAATTTAACCTTTACTTACCCAAACATTTTCTGTGCCATGTAACATGCTTCTCTTTATTTTTGTTCCTTCTGGTTTCACAAAGTTTAAACAATGATCTCTGGCCTAAGTTGCAAGGCTATGCTGCCAATAAGGTGATACATGTCATGTTTAAAGGCTTTCATTTTTTGAAGTGGAAAAAATCAGGCCTGTGAAACCGACACTTCAGAGTTGAAAGGATGAAGACGTCAACGTGAAAAAAAGGTCCCATTCCAAAGAGGTCATCGTTTGCTATCCATCAAAGTAGCCCCAAACCCACTCGACGGCCGGCTCCCCACGCCACTCCCTTCTCTGTGGAGTTCCTTGAACTCGCGTGCTGATGGGGGTTCCCACGGACAAAGACAAGAGGTGCTGAACAACCAGAAAGAGTTAATGCTTCCTCCTGAACTCTGGAAGAAACCAGATTTCGTCAGTGAGGCTTGGCAATGTGAGAAACCCTGTAACCAATTTCATTTCCTGATAAATGAATGGTCCACAGGGGAAAGCCGGCCAGTGAGTTTCGGAACTGTTGAGAGCTCAGACTTGACTGAAAGGCTCCTTGAAGGAGCCAGGCTGTCTTTGCTTATCACGGCGGAGCCAGACAGCCCCACACAAGCAGGAGCGCTGCCAGACGCCAGCTAGGGCCCTTGCTGGAGCACAGCTGATAGGGCCTCATAAGCCTGTGGTGTCCCTTTAAAAAATGACATTGCTATCCTGTGTCCTTTCCATTAGACTGGGCTTTTTACCCTGTAGGGCTGGACACAGATGCCTATCAAAATTATTTCAGAAGAGCAGGCTTAATGGTCTTCCTCATCTAAATGTAACCCCCCTCATCCAACCAAAACCAAAATAGCCTCAGCATTCAGTTTACAGTTGGGGACACACAATGTATAAAAACAAATACTCAGATAAATAAAATAAAACACAGGGAAATTATGATGAATAGAAAGTGCCTCAAAGTATTGAAACAAGTTTATCTAAAATGTAAATAGCTTCATTAATCACAAGATCATTTACATTTTAAGCTTGAGATGAGTATCTTTATGTTTAAATAAAAAGGCAATTCTCATAAATATATAGCCATATATGCTGTATTTATGTTTAAAATTAAAAAAAGAAAGAACACTTTCATATTCAATTCAAAATTGATCAAAGCATATACTTAAAAAATATGTTCACTGAATTCGAGTAAATTTTTGTTGAAGGTTAACTTGACATATTTAAAATATCTAATTTAGGTGTGTTTAGAAAACACACAAGTACCTCCCGCCTCCATAAAATAGTCAAATGAACACTTGAAGGCAGGAGAAGGGAAAAGTCTTAAATAACGGCTTTAGGCTCTCAATTATTAAAAAAACAAAAATCAAAACCAAAAACCCAAATCTGAAACTAGTGAGCATTCAAGAGGCTGGCAGGCTCGGGCTGGCAGTAAGGGAGTCTGGAGCTGATTAGCCTCGCCCTTGCAAGCACACGTCACAGCAGCTACGAGCAAATGCTGGAGGCCTAAAAGAGACGGAGAGGCTAATTTCACCCACCAATAATAACAGGGCATACAACAAGGGAAGAAGGAATGCCAGTGAGCCCTCGAGCTTCCTCTTCTCTTCTTCCATGGTTTTGGAACCATGAGATGCATTCTTTGACTTCAGCTTTGATTTGTGGTGACACTGAGTTGGGTTGTCTCCAGGCCCAGGTTAGGGAGAGAAGTCTGTGCATTCACTTGTAGGGAGGCAGTACTAGACTAACCTTGCTTTATTAAGGTCACATAATTTGATAACAAAAAAGAAAGACAGAAGGGAAAGGGGCTTTCCTAGGTTATTTTAAAACCATCTGAGTTGTGATTCTGATCAGTCACGTGAATTGAAAATGATAACCACTTTGACACCAAGGCTCTTTTGGTCTCCACAGCTTATAAATAAAGAGCAAAAATAAATTTCTAAATACGCTGACTCTTTGCTTCTGTGGGTTCTGTATCCTTGGATTCAGCCAACTGTGGATTAAAAATATTTGGGAAAAAAAATGGAGGGCTGCATCTGTGCTGAACATGTACATACATTTTTTCTTGGCATCATTCACTAAACAATACAATATGACAACTATTTACATTGTATTAGGTATTATAAGTAATCTAGAGATGATTTAAAATATATGGAAGGATGAGATCCTTGTGTGCCCAGTGTCCAGACCCTAAGGGCATGGGTCCTCACTCACTGTGTAGCTATGGAAACCATGCTGTGTGTCTTCCTCCAGCAAGGATGCAGAGGTTGAAGCTTGGTCACTGACCTCCTGGGTTTTTGGTTGATGAGCATCAAGGGTGTTTGCATATATATGTAGGTTATATGCAAACACTACACCATTTTATATCAGGGACTTGAACATACATGGATTTTGGTATCTGCTGGGGGTCCTGGAACCAAATCCCCCACAGATACAGAAGGACAGTTGTATTGTGCTTATGGATCATTTCAAATTTTAATTATCTCTATATATCATAATTGTGCATGGTACTTCTAAATTCAGAAAATAAGCAAAACTAGAAAAGTTAAAGGTTTGATTTAAAAATAGAGCTCTTTACCTGTGGTAGGAGAATTAGTGTGTTTCATAACATGAAAATTGAGTTATTTAAAGGATAATTGTCAGCGCTTTGTAGAACAGAGCTACAAATGATTACTGAGTTTAATGGCCAAAAGCAAATCTGAGACTCCAATGAATCTCAAGAACCTTTTCTTGTAAATATTCTGCAAAGCACATGGGTTTCTTACACAATACATTCCAAGAGAATTAAAATGTCCTTCTGTTTTCTTCTGAATGTGGCTGCTTTCAGATCATCTCAAATTCAGAAGCTAGATAGGAGTGACAGTTGGGAAGAGAGGAGGGCAAGGTTTAAAGAGTGATAACGTTGAGACTGCTAAGGAGAAGGCTGGACGTCACTGACTCATGGAGCTCTGATAAAAGATGCTGTTGATAAGCCATGGGGGAGGCAGACAGGACAGGAGTCCCCCCACCCTTGATGCTCATCAACCAAAAACCCAGGAGGTCAGGGACCAAGCTTCAACCTCTTCATCCTTGCTGGAGGAAGACACACAGCATGGTTTCCATGGCTACACAATGAGTGAGGACCCATGCCCTTAGGGTCTGGACACCGGACACACAAGGATCTGAGGTTCTTATTATGAGGATGAGCCAGGGACATCCCCTCTTTCACTATGTTCTTCCTTCCTTCCAGGTTCTTGTCGATCAACACGAGTCCCAACACAGTCCCACCTGAGGGCCAAGTGTGCATCCCCTGAGGAGGCTGGCTGGGGGCAGACCAAACCTGAATGCTTAAGGCTTGTTTCCTGTACACCAGCGTGGGGTACTCCCACTCCCACCCCATCCCTCTGCACACCTCTCTTCAGATTCTCACCCAAGCATCAGGGTCATTCAGAAATACTTGTTCAATTAAAGTGAGCAAATACGTCCACAATGGAGGTAAGGCAATGCATGTACAGAGGAATTCAGTGATGGATAAACAGGGAGTCAGTGGCAGGGTGAAGAGAAAATACACATTTCTTGATCCTACCTTGGGAAAATGGCCCTGGGTGTGAGCACAACTAGAGATACAAAGTCCCATCCCCATTTTGACGGTGGGGGTCATGGGTAATGCTATAAAACATCAGAATTTTTCCAAAGGAAGAATTCAAAACATTTACTACTGTGAGTCTTGGAAACAAAGAAGGGCAGTTTGAGTTTTGAGGTGGGGAAGAGGAAGGGATCAAAAGACTGTTTACTCTGTTTGTAGAGAAGAGACTTTTATGAAGTGCTCTTTCCAGTGGAAGACATAATTATTATTTTCTGCTGGGAAACATTTGGGCTAGTTTACAGTAAAGATCTGATATAACATGAGAAGAATTTAAATTCCATACACTTAGAAGTTGGCTAACACATATTTTCCTACGCTGAGGCTGTGGCGATGTTTATGCTCCACTTTGGAAGGGCGATGTCAGAAATGAGTTAGCAGGGACACCCTGTTACTGTAGAAGCAGTGTGACAGCACAACATGACAGCAAATTTCAAAAAAGCAAAGCAAAACAGACAAACAAACAACCCAACTCACCCTTCATCATATTACTCAAAGTAAGTAAATACTTTCATTTTCGGGAATAATCTGTCTGTGTGTGTGTATACAGATGTATAAATATAAATATGAACACAGTCGTAATCACACGAAAAATATTACGATGTTTTTGAGTCTGGAAGACACATTAAGAAAAACTGCCATGCTTTTCTACTTCTAGATGACACTATAAATTATTTCCTACTTTTGATTTACTCTCCATGCTACAGAGATTGTGCCAAAAGTAAACTACTGAAGTATGTTTTGCTGAAACATAGTACTCTAATTGTTCAAGTAGCTCACGCCAATGTAATAGCGAGCACTGTGTTCTTTAGGTTTCGAGACTATGGGCCACATACAATTATTTTTCTGGAGCCACTTTACTTTTACATAAAGAGTTGTCATATAAAAATGTAATAACAGTATAAAGTGCAAAATGTTCACATCCTGAAGACACCTGGGAAGAAGTGAATTGCGCATTCTGCTTTAAAACAACCCTTGAAGGTACTGCAAAAATACGGTATCGGTTACTACCAGAATTCTCCCTGGGAGCGCCACAGAGAGGCCATGGATGCCACAGAACACACCACTGCTGTCAGCCCTGATCGCTTTTTGACAGCTAATATGCTCAGATGGAAGATCTTTTTCTTAGTGCATGAAGAGCAGCTTGGTTTTTCAGGGACAATATTACACAGCTTTTCTTCTCTGTTATAAGAACTAGTTCCAGGCTGTACGAGAAGGAATGTGGGAAAAAAATGCTCTTAAGTTCCCTCAGAAGCTCAGCTTGTATACGTTCCTTTTTCTAAAAGCTGAACTCTTTAAATCCTCTACCCATAAATTAGCTCTTTTCTGCATGGCGAATGGCATATATGGTACCCTGCACAACATGGGAGCGTCACAAAAGTACTTTCCTCCTTTTTCCTCTTGGCAATGTTTTTCTGGCTTCCAATTACATTTTTTAATTGAACTCTGGCATTTTTTGGGTAAAAATGACCAAACTGTTTCCCTATTTTTTGCTTATTGAGATTATCATACAATAAAATTCACTAAGTTTGTGTTCAATTGGATAAATCTTGTTATTTGTATACAGTCGAGTGACCACCACCCCAATCACGACACAAATTAGGCCCCTCATGCTAGAAAGCCCCTCTTGCCCCTCTGCACTCAATTCCCTGAGCTGTCCCCCTTGGCCCAAGGCAGCCATGATCTGCTGTCACAATTCTGCTTTTAGCATTTTATTGCTTTCTAATCCTCTCATTTAACTTTGATGATTCTAATGCTTTTAAATTTATTGAGATTTGATCTATGGCTCAAAATATGGTTTATCTTGATAAATGTGCCATGTACATTCAAAAAGATGTGAATTCTGTCTTTGTCAGATAAAATGTTCTATGAATATCAATCAAAGTAGTTCATAGTATTTTTCAGATCTCCTATGAGATACAAATCTTGTATAAAAATATAAATATGGGCATTTTGCATTTACTTATTTACCATTTATGGCAAATATTCTTCATTCTTCTCTGAAATCTGAGTTTCTATTAATATCTGGTATCTGTTCAGCCTAAAGAACTTCCCTTAGCACTTTTTTTATAGTGCAAGTCTGCTGGCAACAAATTCTCTTATTTTTCTTTATCTGATAATATCTTCATTTTGCTTTCACTCTTGAATGATCTTTTCACTGGATATAGAATTCTGGGTTGATGATCTTTTTCCTTTCAGTGCTTTAAATATTTTGCTTCATACTCTTTGAAACTCTGACTTCTGATGAGAAGAGATGTTAACCGGATTGTTATGCCCCTTCTATAAGGGAACCACGTACTATGTTGTACTGTGGTATCTTCTCTTGGTCTCCATCACTGCCTCTCAGCAGTTTTGATGCTAATGTGCCTTGATATGACATTCTTTGTGCTTATTTTCCTTGGTGTTAGCATCTTGTATCTGTAAATTTCTGTCTTTTTTCCATTTGGCTCCTTTTTATTGTTTCTATTTCTTGGCCAAGACATCTCCTTTTTGCTGAAATTTTCATGCATTGAAAACCTGTTTCATGCCATGAGAAAACTGAGGAAAGTCACAGTAGTTATGTCAAAATCCTTGTCTGTTAGTGCTAACATCTGGCTCATCATGGGGTTGAACTCAATTGATTTTCTTTTATGTAGAGAATGTGTTCCATTTTCTTGATTCCTTGGATGTTGGGAAATTTTGGATTGTATCCTGAACAATATTAATTAAGTTGTAGAGATTCTTGTCTGAATTTGAACAGCAAATTCTGTATTTTGAGGAGCAGCTTTGGTCTGTTTAGATCTTTTGTCTTTAGCCAGCCTGCTTGAAGTTTGCTCTGCAGATGTGTGGTTCGGGTTCAGTCAGAGATATGGGTAGGCAGAGGTTAAGGACTCCCTTCTCAGACTCCTTCTCTTCTGGGATTTCTCCACTGTTTTCAGAGTTCATGGATTCTCAGGTTCTGTTTTCTGGTTCTCCAGGCCAGAAAGGCTCTACAACTTTTCCACACGTGCCCGCCTCCACTGTACACGCAGTGTGATTCTGTGACTGCAGTTAGCCCGAGGCCAAACGCATCAGAGATGGAAAGTGAATTTGCTGTTTCCCATCCTCTAAGTGAACAGCATTCACTGTGCACCAGAGTCTTTCTGCATTGGTTCACTCTTCTGTTATCTTCAGAGCTAGTCTAGGCTCAGAGTTTTGGTCTCTGGCTGAGCTGCTTTGAGATACAGTTTGGGGATTCCACCTCTGCTCCTTCCTTGCTGGGATTCCTCTACTCTCTTTGGCATTCATGCCTTTCCAGTTTCTCTTCTGTGATTTCCCAGGCCAGAAATAGTAAGAGTTTCCCCCATGTGAACCCCTTGCCACCATGCTATGAATTACACGGACTATACTTAGCCCCAGGTTAAAAGCCATGGAAATGGGAACTTACTTATACAGCTTCCTATCTCCTGTCCTCTCCATGAGCACGAACTCCCTGCAGTCTGTTTGCTTCCATTCACTCTCCAGCATCTTCTGGTAGTTATGTTTTATATTATTTATCCACACTTTATACTTGTTTTCATTAGCGGGTATTATTTAGTATAGGGTCTTAGACTATGATACCTCAAAGCAGAAATTTAATTCCCAAGCTGATTTTCAACTATGCTGCATTAATTCATTCAACAATATTTAATGAGTAGCTCTTCTGTGCAAGGCATTATTATGCTAAGATGGTATAGGGGGATATAAACATAGAAAACACAGCCACAAACTTGAAGTGAAATGAAAGATTTAAAACAGTATATATGTATTCATACAAAAGGTAGCATGGGATAAAAACTACAAATGGTAGAGAAGAACTTGGAGACATAAGAGAGGGTTTTGGCGGTACCTTTTGAAACATGGGTAGAATTTCAAAGGAAGACAGGAAGTAGCATACCCAAAGGCACAGAGGTCGAAAAACAAAAGTAATGCTTTGGTAAGAGTGCACGGCTCAGTGTAGGTAAGAGTAGAGCACTTAGATGAGACTGGCATGGCCAAGAGTGTGAAAGATATAATGATAAGGTACACCTATACTTAGGGGGTGAAGACAGAGGAGGAATCCCCAGTGGCTGTCTAGGTTCAGGTGAGGAACCCCCGAATAACTTCATGTTTCAGACAGTATTTCCAGAAGCAAAAGGTATTCAGGGTTATTCTAGGAAGCAGAAAAGTATAAAGAATGTATAAGACCACAAGAAGATACTTAAACACATCTAACAGATTAATAAAAAATAAAAGGGATGGCATCCTTTTTTGCATATGTAGAAAAGCAAGAACTCTTGAGCACTGTTGATGAAAGTATTAATATAAATTGGTGCAACCATTTTGGGTAGTAGTTCAACATTGAAATTGAACCTACGAATATCCTACAACCCACCTCTGAGTATACCATTGTTCATATAGCATTGTTTTTAGTGTAGAGAAACACAATAGATTTTTGTACACTGATCCTTTATCCAGCAACCTTTAAATTCACTCATTGGTTCTATTAGTTGTGTTGTAGATTCCTGAAGATTTTCTACAAACAGAGTAATTTCACCTGCAAATACAGACTACTTCTTCATTTTGCAATCTGTATATATTTGATTTCTTTATCTTAACACCCTGCTAAGACCTCTAGCACAATGCTGAACAGATAGGCTGAGAATAGACATCATTGCCTTGTTCCTGACTAGAGGAAAACGCATTCAGTCTTTCACTATTATGCATGATGTTAGCTGTAGGTTTTTTTCCAGGTGTCCATTATCAGGTGAGGAAGTTCCCTTATATGCCTAATTTTATGGGAGTTTTTATCATGAATAGATGTTAGGTGTTGTCTGTTTCTACTGTGGGGGTCAGCAAACATTTTCTGTAAAGGGCCAGGTAATAAATATTTTAGGCTTTGTGAGTCATATGATCACTGTCCACAACTACTCAACTTTGCTATTGTAGTGTGAAAACAAACACAGACAATACATGAAAGAGTGGGTGTAGCTTATATTCCAGTAAAACTTTATTTACAAAAACAGGTGGCACGCAGGATTTGGCCTGTGGCCTATTGAAATGATCTTATGGCTTTTGTCTTTTATTCTGTTGATACGTTATATTACATTATTTGATTTTTGGATATTAAACCAATTTTGCATTCCTGAGATAAAGCTCACTTGGTTGCAGTGTACAATTCTTTCTATACATTACTGTTGTCAGTTTATTAATATTTTGTAAAGGATTTTTATGTGTCTGCTCACAAGAGATACTGGTCTATACTTTTCCTGTGATGTCTTTGTGTGGTTTTGGTATCAAGGTAATACTGGCCTTACTGAATGAGTTAGGAAGCATTCCTCCTTCTGGTTTCTGAGAGAGTTTGGGTAGGATTCATATTATTTCTTTTCAAAAACCATTTACCAGTGGAGACAAATGAGACTGTATTCTTCTTTATGGGAAGATTTTAATTACTAATTCTTTTTTTTTTTTTTTTACTAGTGATAAGTCTATTCAGATTTTGTTCTTCAAAATCTGAAGAACAAAAATCAAATTTCTTAAATCAAATTTGATAATTTTTATCTAAAAACTGTCCATTTCATCTATAATTTTTAATGTCCTGGTTAAAAGCTGCTTATAATATTGTATTCTTTTATATTTCTTTTAATTTTTGCAGGGTCAATAATAAAGTCTTTTCTATCATTCTTCATTGTAATCTGTGTCTCCTCATTTTTTCTTGCTCACTCTAGGTAAAGGTTTATTCATTTTATTGATCTTTTCAAAGAACCAGCTTTTGGTTTCCCCAATATTACCTATTGTTTTTCTGTTTTCTGTTTCATTGGTTTGTGCTCTGATCTTTATGATTTCTGTCCTTTTGCTTGTCTTGGGTTTAATTTGCTTTTCTTTTTCTAGTTTCTTAAGGAAGAAGCTTAAATTATTTATTTGATAACATTTCTTTTTTCTAATACAAGATTTAAAGCTATACATTTTCCTCTAAGCACTGCTTGAGCTGCAACTCATAAATTTTGATATGTTGTGTTTCCATTTTCATTAACTTCAAAATGTTTAATTTCTCTTGTGCCCATTAAAAGTGTGTTGTTAAATTTCCAAATATTTGGGGATTTCCCAAACGTATTTCTATTGTTGATTTCTAACTTAATTCTGCTGTGGTCAGTAAACAAACATATTTGTATGATTTCATATCTTTTACATTTGAGACTTGTTTTGTGACCTAGCAAGCAGTCTATCCTGCAGAGTGTTCCATGTGCACTTCAAATGAATACAGACTCTGCTGCTATTGGGTTGAGTGCTCTATAGATGCCAGTTAGATAAGTTTGTTGGTATTGTTGCTCAAGTCTATATTCTTGCTGTCTTTCTGTCTAGCTGTTCTATTATTGGGGTATTAAAATCTCCATCTATTATTTTTGAATTATCTCTACTTCTTTTCAATTCTGTCAAGTTTTGCATCACTTATTTTGGGGAACTATTTTTTTAGTAGCCAAAATTGGAAATAATCTGCATGTCTATCAATAATAGAATGGACAAATTGTGAATTGTTTACACAATGGAATGCTAATACATCAGTGTAAAGGAACAAATTTGGCTAACAACATAAATGTCTCTCATAAAATGTTGAGTGAAAGAAGAAAGTTGCAAAGGAAAATATAGTACATGATTCCATTTATGAAAAGTTCAGAATTGGAAATCATATTATTTGAGAATATGCACACAGATGGTAAGATTATGAAGAAGAATAAGGCTATTATCCCTACAGTCAGGTCAGTGTTTATTCCTAGGGGTACAGAGTATATTGGGACTTCTGAGCTGTTGGCAATGTTCCATTTCTCCCTCTGAAGAGTGATTACATGGATATTTACTTTGTAATTATTCTTTTAAAGTGTATCTCTATAGTTTATGTAGTCATTTGTATATATGGTCTCTCAATTTAAATAGTTAAAAAGGAAGGGGGGTGGCTTTATTAGTAGATGAAACCTTAACTATGTGCTAGATATGAAACAAGACCAGAAACAGATATTTATTCCTGTGATTCAACAAACTCCTAAAATTGGGTATAAAACATGGTCTTTCCAGTATCACTCTAAGACTACTGAGCAACAATATAATTTAACACCAAACATATCTCAAGTTTAACTTAGCCAATGCCAATGAAAAGTTGACTGTGAGTGCTTTTTAAAAACTGTTTCATATTTGAAATGTAATAGGCTAATTTCTATTTGAAAGAGCACGCAAAAAATCTGTTTGATGAGCAAAGATCATTTATGGACACAAACAGTATATAATTTATCATTTTTAATGTTGGGATTTTAGTATAATGGGTATTCTTTAAGTGGGGCAAGTGGAGCATGCTGGGAGTGATTTTCACAATCCAGTAATTGACACCGTATTAGTCAGAGATTAGGAAATCCCCTGAAATGTTTGTCCAAATTCATATTTTAAGCTGGGCTTGGGTTAAAGATCTTATCATTCTTTTAAAGTTTTCAAAACAGATCGGGCTCCTGTCAATTAGAGTATGTAGTGTCTAAATACTTCCCACTGCCCTCAGAGCTCCCAGACAAAAATCTTGTAAAGAACCTGTATGTAATCAATTGTCAGGAAAACAAAAAAAAGTCAAAGTCACATTGGCAAATTATCTCAAACTATCCCACACTTTTAAGCACCAACAGTATTCACAATCTTCATACAACTAGGTGAGGTTTCAGGGCCTCAGGTCTTCTAAAACCAACAAGTGCGGTACCAAGAAACTGTAACTGATACAGCCAGATGCTTGCCAGCATCCTTGGTGTGATTATTTATGTGCCAGTCACTGCTCTCCTCCAACTTGTCCCAGAAATGAAAGCTATCGTAAAGAAAGCAGTCTTGTTCCTCCAAATGACCAATTTTGCTGTGTGTACGACATTACGTTAGTATTTAAGATACTAGACTTTGGTTTCTTTTCAAAGTCTTAAATCTCCTTCAAAGTTTTCAGAACATTTTGGGCTGTATGTTCAGGAAAGAATACTCCTTTGAAAATCCTAAGAACCAAAAGCAATTATTTAGTTTTCTTATTCTTCTACTTAAAAAATTCCAGTCTCTAGAACTTTGAAAAATAAATTTCTGTTGTTTATAAGCCATCCAGTTTATGGTATTTTGTTACAGCAGCCTGAAAAAACTAAGACACTGAATGCTATACAAAATTATTACTAATTATCAAAAATTTTACTACTCTTCAATTAAATGTTTTAGTTTTTCTTGACTTCAAGATGCAATGATAATAAAGACTAAATTTTTCTATTCTAGTATTACAAAGTAAAAACTAGGCTTAATTTATTATCCATTGCACAGAAGAAAAAATTTGCCTATGAACTGCTTACAAATCTACCTACCATGTGTTTAATTAAACAGATTCATTGTAAGACCTTACAATGAATATCCCGGGTTGGGCTGTTTATCAAGAACGGCTGCCCTGAAAGTAAATATGACATCAAACCACTGCATGTTTAGTGCAACTTCAATATTATGTATGAGAAAGGCCTAACCGTCTGTCAATACACCATAAAGCAGTAATAAATACAACTTTCATACATTTCAAAGATTACTCTACAACTCTGAGCACAGGTATTGTCAAACCCATGGATTTATCTTGGTGTATCAGGGGTGCTTTTGGTTACACAAAGTGATATAGGCAAATGGGTTATGTGAGTTAAGAGGAAGCAAAATTTAAGATTTGAAAGAAGGAATAGCTGAAATTTATGGCTCAAAGATAAAAGGGACTAAAATATTATTGGAGAAGCCATTTAACTTCTCTTTAGCCTCAGTTTCCTCACTTGCAAAATGGAACTCATCCTTACATCGCATAGAATTGCTAGGAAGACTAAATGAGAAAACCTGTATACAAATACCTAGCAGAGCACCTGGCATAGAGCAAGTGCTCAATAAATGCTAACTGGATGGTAAACAACAAAGGGAAAGGGAGTAAAAAAGATATTAATACTTAGGTCACACTGAAGAGCAGATATAACAAGTAAAAGACCATAGACTTTATTAGTGAAAATTTACTACTATTTGTCTAATTTTAAAATTATTCTGATCTTATATTTATTTGAGTTACATGTAAAAGATTTTCTATTCTAAAGCAATCTATTTTAAGGATCATGAAGTGAAAGTTCTCTGTCTTTCGTAGGGGAGGAAGATAAAAATAGTCAAATTCCATCCAGGCTACCTATTGCTAATCCTTGCCGTCATCTCCTTAGTTTCTGTAAGGGGAGGGAACTGGGGAAAACTGGGTCGTAAAACAGTGGTTCCCAGTCTGGCAGGTTATCAGGAACACCTAGAGAACTGTTTAAAAAAAGACAGATTTCCGAGTGCATCACCAGGCTGAGTGAGAACCTCAGAGGTGGAATCCAGAAACCTGCATTGAAAACAGTGCTCCAGGTGATTGTGTTCATTAATTAAGTGAATTCTTGGCCGGGCACAGTGGCTCACGCCTGTCATCCTAGCATTAACTGGCCCAGCTACTTGGGAGGCTGAGGCAGGAGGAGGATCACTTTGAGCCCAGGAATTTGAGGCTGCAGTGAGCTATGATTGTGTCACCGCACTACAGCCTGGGTGACAGAGCCAGATCCTGTCTCAAAAAAAGAAAAAAAAAGAGAATTTTCTTGAAATCCTGACCTCAGTGGATGGAGAATCAGTGTGACCAGATAAGGCCAATACAGAAGGGATTCTGCTGGTGGGAGGTGCTGGGCATTAGAGCTCCTAGACTTTCCCAGTGAGAAGGTGACAGGCGTCGGCTCCTATCAGATTCTGTCAGGACCTGAAACACACGTGCTCTACTTACAGCAGAGGAAGTAGAGAGTAATCAGCTAGAAAAATGCATGCAGTGGCTCTTTCCTGGACCTTTGCATAGCCTGACAGCTCCACCTTGCTCTTCGCCCTCTGAGAAAGGTTCAGAAATAGGGGGGAAAAAAAGACATCACTGGACAAATTTATTCTAGTAACATAAATCAGACTATTTTACCCTACTTGAACTATAAGGATATCACTGCAGGTGACAGCCAACAAGAGAACACCTGAGAAACAATTAAAAATTTACTAAAGCCAATTTACATAGGAATTAACTCATTGATGAGAACTACTGAAGCAGAGGTCTTCAGATTAGGGTTGTGTTGCTGTAAGAATGCATGAGTATGGAATAATCTTACAGACTTAAAAAAAAATGTAACTATTCCAACAAATGACCAGGGCTTCCAGTCTAAATCTGGCTTCTCTGCAATATTTAGGCATAAAAGTTGACCTTTCAAGAGTCTATGGAGAGCTGTTCTCCAAAGAATGTTTTCTTGAAGCAGCATCTGGACCACCACTCATGGTCCTTTCTTTCCTTCCGTCCCTCCCTTCCTTCTTCCCATTCAGCAAGTGCCCAGTATGTGCCAGATATGCTTCAGTGACCCCAGTGGACAAAATGTAAAGACCCCTCCCCTCCTGGAGCTTACATTGTCTGGTAGGATAATAATAAATAATTACACATTAGGTGATAAATACTGTGGAAAAAAGAAAAGATACAGTAGGATTAGGGGGACTGGCAGCGCTGAAATTTAAAGAGGGAGGTCAGGGCAGGCCTCACTGAGACAGGTCTCATATGCTCAGGTGACTAAAGACTTCAAGGAGGTGCAGGAGGGAGGTGTGCAGATATCTGGGGCGGGGAGAACAAACCAGGCAACAGCGCTAAGGGTGAGAGTGCTGGTGTGTTCCGGGGCATCATCTGGTGCTATGCTTTTCAAACTAGAGCAGGCATCAGAATTACCTGGGAGGCTTGTTAAAGCACCAATTGCTGGGTCGCGGCCCCACAGCTTCTAACTCAGTAGGTCTGGGGCGGGGCCTCACAACCTGCATTTCTAACAAGTTCCCAGGGGATGCTAATGCTGCTGGTCCAAGGATCACACTTTGAAAACTACTGATTTCATGCATTATTTTTTAAAACTCTGAGTTGCTAAATAATAGAGGATCATTAAATCAACTTAATAGATCCGACCAGCAACAAAAAAAGTCAAGAATAGAATAGGAAGTAGAGCCCATCACATTTAATGGGGTACGTAGTTTCAGTTGTATATAAGTGTACGTACTGCATCCTGGGGTAAAATGTATTTTTTTACTGTGGGTGGTCACTATATCAATAACAACAGAGGCCACATTAATTCGGCAGAGGGCAGTAAGGGAGTCCGATTGTTCCCAATGGACACTAAGCTGAACTTGCCATGGGCCTTCCCTTCCACTCATATAAGATTTCCTCTGCCTGGATTTCCCTTCCATCTCAGCCTATGCAAACCTCACCATCCCTTCAAGACAGAGAAGGCCAAGTCCAGGTTTCTCCTAAACCTTCCCTGGCTAGTCCTTCTCAGAGGTGTCTCTGCTCCTTGCTCTAGAACTTAACTTGTATAGCATTGGCTTGATACATGGTACAAACCGCCCTGCTTTGTCATCTTTGCAAGGGTGTGCCTTTCTCTCCTGAAAGGTCACACATTTTTTTGAGGGCAGGGGCAGGGTTGACATCTTATACAACTTTGTGTCCCCAACAACCTCTTAGTAATGCTGTGGTCAAAGTGGGAATAAAATAACTAGATGGAGATAGAATAAACAGTCAAACCACACTTGTAAATGATAATGTATTATTTGTATGTTATAAGTAATACAAGTGATGATGCAAATTAATGTATAGGGACAGGTGAATACATACATTATGGGAAGCAAATGTGGGGACAGCAGGAGAAGGGTGGCAGAAATAGGGCAAAACAAAGGGAAACCAATTGGCTGAGAAAGCTTAGTGGTCAGAGATCCTTCTGCCCTCCACCCAAGAACCTGGGCTGAGGGGTCCTTGGGAGAGCATGCCATGGAGTAAATCCTCACTCTTCACTGGGTAGGAGTAAGTCATTTTGATGTTTTGCACTAATGCTGTGCAGTGGACAAGGAGGGTTGAAAGGCCAAAGGAAAAATCAGTATACTGGCTGAGAGGAAAGAGAGACACAGGAATCAAGAGGCAGAGTGGAGAAGTTAATTTGCCCCAATATTTATTAAATGAGTTCGGTCCCAGGCCCTGAGCTAGGTGTGCTGGGGCATGTTTTTTTTTTGCGAAAATGGAGGGACATATGAGATATCATGGGAATGTGGAAGAACCACCCCTGCGTGCCTGAGTGAAGCAGAGTGGACCTCATACATGGAGGGAGCCCACGTTGGGACTTGAAGCATGATCTGCTCCTCGGACAGACAAGACAGGAAGCTTGAGGAAAGGAGGAAAGGGGCAGGACAACATGTACAAAGGCCAGATGTGCAGGAATACCATACATTTGGAGATCTGCCAGCAGTCTGATATGACTGGAGCACAGGTTCCATAGGAGGAAAAGAATAAAACCTAAGCCAGGAGTTAGACCACAGAGTGCCTTGTGTGTTGGATCAGAGCAGGGTGTACACTGAAGATACTTCTGGCAACAGGGCTAAGGATGCCTGGGGAGGAAGAATGCCCAAGTGGGGACCCCAATTAGGACGTCATAGGCTGCAAAACAATGTGGAAAAGCAACATGGGAGAGTGGCGATGTGGAGGAAAAGGAATGACTTGAGAAATAATTAGAATCCATGGAACTGAGGGTCTAACAGCACTTGTGAGGTAGAGGAGGATGCTGGCTAGAAACACATGAGGAGCACGGGTATGTAGGGAGGCAGGATAGGAGAACTGCAGACACGCTGAGGTTGTTCCCATAGGACTGCACGGTGGGGCCAACCACGAGCAGGTGGGCATCCACTATGGCACGCAGGAATCTGCTCTGGGGACAGAGAACTGACAGAAAAATGAAAAACACTTGGGGTGGGAAAGGGGAAAGTTTTTAAGCAAGTCAGCATTAAAATGCCATGGAAAATCTCTTGAAATTTCAGTTACTGTAATTTTCTATGTTTCTCTTTATGCAACTTAAGACAACCAGTAAAGTATTCTAAAAAGTGGATATAAAACGAAAGCTTTAAAAACCATTTAGCATGACCCTGGTTCTCACGTTTAATTCCTATGATTTATCAAGTGTCTTATTTACACTATAAGAGAAGTTATCTTCTGGTTAATTTCCCTTGAAAAGCATGATCTAATTTTCAAGCACTAGATATGGTAAATTTATCTATCCTCAAATGACATAGATAATTCACTAAACCAAAGAAAAGAGGGAACTTGGGAATTGTACATAACAAAACGTGAGGCGGAGTGGCGGTAGCACGAGACCACGCACAGACGGGATGAATTCTGACCCATCACCACGACAGTCAAATTGCTCCATAGTAAGCGAAACGGGAGCCAGGAACATACCCTGTTGTGGATACAGACAGTAAGAGCTTTGAGCTGTGGCTTCTACCTCAGCTCCCAGAGGACATACTAACTTTATTTATTTCCTTCCAAACCCTAAAGGAGAAATAAGCAACTTAGGATTTCAGTGCCTGTTCTTTAAGTCTCTGTTTAAGCAGGAGGGTCCGGAAAAAATAATTACCTGGTATTGCTTTTCCCAGACTTCATGGAATACCAGTAAGAAGAGAATTGTTTAGAATAACATTAATACTATTTACTCTGAACAGCCAAGTTGTTTAACTATATAGACAGATTTATCCAAAGAGTATATATTCCCACACAGGATATTACACAAATATTTTAGAAGGCTATGTCAAATAATATTTGATTGAAAAATATTTTATTTGGTTGAAAGTCAATTACTGTACCATGGGCTTCCAGATCTTAATGTGTGCTTGCCCAAAATTGGAAGAATAATTCTTCTACAAATTTGGCTTCAGTTCTACAATGCAAGGGAAACTTCAGGAACTTCTGGCTCATCTACTTCAGCTGGCTAATTTCTCACGAGTAAGGGGCACTGTGATCCTCTTAACAACCCACAGATAGTCAGAAAGGATTCTGAATTTTTTTTTTTTTTTTGAGGCAGAGTCTCACTCTGTTGCCCGGGCTAGAGTGCCGTGGCGTTAGCTCATAGCAACCTCAAACACCTGGGCTGAAGCGATCCTTCTGCCTCAGCCTCCCAAGTAACTGGGACTACAGGCATGCACCACCATGCCCGGCTAATTTTTTCTATATATATTTAGTTGGCCAATTAATTTCTTTCTATTATTAGTAGAGACTGGGTCTCATCTTGCTC